>JAVJAQ010005601.1:0-260269 GCA_032362365.1 Zygogramma bicolorata | reverse complement strand
TTTTATATAGCAAGAAATTAATATAACCCTATCCGCTCCGAAAACGCGCGATTTGATATCCACACTTTAAGCGACTGCTGACTACCTCTGTTCCATTAATTTGTGATCTGACTGGTTTTTTTTTTCATTAAATTATATAATGATAAAGCCGTACAGCAATTTTCAGTCGTTACTAAGCTCTTGCACCGACATCGTTCCGACGACAACTTATATGTGCTGACTCGCAGCGTTCCACAAAAATGCGGTCTGACCACTTTGACCCCTTTTTATATACTACAAAGTACGTTTTTGCAAATTTTCAAATATTACTAAGCACTTGTAGAGCATGGTGCAATTTTACATACATCGAAGCGTGCCGCCACCAGGTGTTCCACTACCTGACCTTACGAGTGGGTGCTGACTCATGTACACCCTCATATTAAGTAATGGGCCATTACTAAACTCTTGTCGATTTTTGTCGCCAGCTCTTGGACTGTTATGTCATATTTGAAAGTTATGAACAATTTATTATTGATCGAGCGGTAAATAAATCTATGGGTTATTAAAGTTTTCAAAACGAAATTATAATGCAGGACTGTATGAAACTCCTGGAATATTTTCGGGGGTGTTGAGTTGAAGGATGTGAAGGTAATTTACAATATATCCACGCGCTGGCCTAGCCTTTATGGACATTTGGTTTATTCGCTTTATGTACCTTATACGGAAATTAAATTACTCTTATGAGATAACCAATATTATTGTTCCCATATATGTGCTACTGTATTGTATTATGATCGAATAAACATTTTTATTATAAAATCATTGAGCAATTACTATTCTTGCTAGTTAGTGTGCATGATACAATGACTATGTTTGCAAATGAGAAGAATGTCATTATGAGAAACTGCAGTTTTATTCAGTTCAGTCAACTCAAACCACAAGTGAAAGTCTTGAGAATTGAACAAAGTAGGTTTACTCATCCTAATTGGTCAAGAAAGACTGCCAGCAGAACCATATATTCATTCACATAATTACTTTGCGATTGACTTCTTTTGGTATATAAAGAAACAAGAGCTTGGTCTTTCCTCAATCAGTATCTTACTGATTGAACGAATCAGTACCTTACTGATTCGATGTTTACGAAATTGTCAATGTTCTCTGGTGAATTCTCAACTGTGACGTCCGCAGAGGTCTGAGGGCAATAGCATTAATTATTATAATAACCGAAGATGAAGAAGAAACAGAACAGAAAGTCTGTAGCAAAGCCTCTTGAACATTGAATTCATACAGTTCTCATAAGGAATGATGATAGCTTTGTAGTTTTCTTCAGATATGTCAACTTCGGAGAAATGTATTGTTGGGTTTTTTATTTTTACATTTTTTCTTTTTTTTAATGATGGACTTGTACTCTTTTCATTTTCAGTTATATTCCATAATGAAGAATACCATTTCCATTCCCTAGAACACAAATTTATTGTAATCATAACTACAGTAATTCGTGGATAGATTATAAGACAAAATGGCTCTGATTTTCATTGGCCTATTGAAATAGGAAGTTATGAACTGTTTTGTACAAACAAATTTTATTGCCTGTATATGATTCACAAATACATACATATACACATATGACTCATGAAATGTTTTACATACACCAAAAAATAAAGTAGAACTTTGGTACAATGAGGTTTCATTTCGTTTTCTCGTGTAATGTTTTTCTCAACACAAAAATGATACCAGTTTTTATGAATCCTATCTCTGACTCTTTCGATGTTGAAGAGTTGATAAAAGATGCAATATTATTTGTATTCGCGTTCCTTTACCGTAGTGAATTCTTGAAGGTGATATCACTATTTCATTGTTGGGCGAACTTTTCGCAATGACCCATATTTACTTGTACTTTTATGAGAATCGAAACTGTAGAGTAGAAAATTATGTACAAGCAATATGCAAACCTATGCCATGCAGTATGGCTCAAGATATTGATAACTTGATTGTTTTGGTGATAAGAAAATAGAGTTGAGTCTGAAATGAGGATTTCATGTCGAAACGAATTCAAATTCTCAAGACATTTCATTTGCTCTCCCAGAGTTCACTTTGTGTAACGAATATTTTGATATTTTTCAATTAACCAATAACTACTAGACACAAACATTCAACAACTAGAATAGCACTCGAAAACATGAAAATTGCGGCTTAAGTATCTATTATAACTTTTATGTCCACTTTGTATTGCGATAGCGTATAATGGGTAACTCGTTTTGTATAACTGCGTTGGTGTGAACACAAGTCAGGAGAGATTTAAGCTCTTCATAAATTCCCATGAACAAAATGACACTTCGAATAAAAATAAAAGGTCGGGATAATATCAAGAGGTCGGCAAAGTGCTTTATTGACCTCAACTTCTTCTGAGTGAACAATTGGTAACTTTCCAACCTAAAAGTAGACTTGATCTCATTTTTCGAACGATTATGAATAAAATATTTATATTTGATTATTTAAACCTTGTTAAACCAGAAAACAGGAGAAGTAAATAAGACGCTTTTAAAAACGCTCATGATTTACCAAAATGTGGTTCCCACTTTTATTTACAATACGGGCTTTTATTGTTCATCTTTTTTTCTTGTTGTGATTTAAGTAGATTGTAGAATGTATCCTCTGCATTGATATGTCACCAATTCAATTCTATTGAAAAAATAGCCTCGGCATAAACTTTTCGGTCCGAATTGAAATTTCTTTTTTCCTCCACATGCGAATTATTGTGTAAATTTTCGAAAAATTCGCTAACTCAAAAAAATGTTCCGATATAATCATTACTCTGGAGTTTATTGTTTTTATTATTCAACTGTTTCAGGTTGGGGAAGTACGTCTACGATGTTTACAAGCGCTACAACCTTTGTATGCAAGTGAGGAACTTAAGGGGAAATTAGAACTCTTTACAAATAAATTCAAAGATCGAATTGTTGCCATGACCCTCGACAAAGAATACGATGTTGCTGTACAAGCGGTCAGATTGGTAATTTCCATATTGAAGCATCACCATGAAATCCTCACTGATAAAGACTGCGAACATGTATACGAGTTGGTAAGAAGTTGTTATTTCCTCATGCTCATTCATAAGATCTGATTGCCACTTCGAGTGTTTTTTTTAAGTGTATGATATGGTTATTATTAATTGATGAGCAGATAATCGGCAATGCCAATGAAATGGTATCCTTTTACATCAAAATTAATATCATACAATTATGTATTACATGAATCATTAACACTAGTCATATAACAGTCTGTCAACTCTGTTCTTGACCTGATTGATGCTGTAAAGATACTTTCCTCAAGCCTGTTCCATCAGTACACAACACGCTTGGTCATAAAACTTTTTGATTGGAATCTCTTACATCTCTCTTTTTCCATTTTTTTGAAATATCCTCGGAGACCTCTGCTCGTGGGATGGGGGAAAAAGGTTGATGTCTGCCTTTTTCCCTTGAGTTTTGTGAATTGGACCATTTTTACCTGATCTCTATATTCTACATTTTTCAATTCTAAAGGAATTCTTGTAACTCTATACTCTTTCTATCATCTCAATGTCTTCAATATATGACTTGTACAACTTCATGATAATTTCCTTCGAGTGATTTTCAAACGCTGTCTTCAACTATATCATGCCGTTAGCTTTATCATCCAGCTTGTTAGCCACTTATTGAGGATCATTATACAGAAAATATTGGATGTGGGTTGTTAGGATAAATGTTCAAGGCAAGCTCTCTATTCAGCAACCACTCTTCATACTAATTCTTGTTTATCTTTACATCGCCTAGGAGCTCTTCATACTTGACAAGTGGGTTTGTGTGGATCTTTGTGTCGTCCGCAAATAGTATAATGTCTGCGAAATGCATAGCTTTACGAGGAAAATGTTTTTACCGTTATCTCTTCGTCCTAGCATCACCAATACAGGCAGCAACTCGAGCAGGCAGATGCCGGAAAATAACTACTACCTTGGCCATATTTCACGCAAGTCATCAAATCACTGTCCAATGAGGTCAGATTGCACTGACCCTTTCTGCAAGTATCCTCCTTCGAATGATCTACTATAGCGATAAGGCCAGCAATAGACCGGTTTCACAAACCTTTGGAATCATCAGCGTGATATAAGCACTTTGAACAAGAACTTGTTGCCCAGGATCCCTAACGATGCACCAACGGAAGGCACAAAACAGTCAACTTCTATCAAAACGGCTTAGTAGGTATGACCTCAGCCGTCTATGATGGGCTAGAAGACATTCTCCGGTTAGACCAACCAACGTTGAAGTAGACCGATGGAGGTTACTTGAGTGAGGTTCAGTGCAGTCTGACTTTATTCCACAGGGATTTGCTTGGATGTCATTCAGTGTCCTGAGTGGTATATAGCCAGGGCTGTGGTAGTTGTTTTCCGGCAAATGCCTGCTCAAACTGCCGCCTGTATTAGTGGTGCTCTAACGAGGAGATAACGCTAAAAACATTGGTTCCGTACTTTAAGTTGAATGTTTTTTCAATGAACCAGAATTTATTTTTAGAAATTTATATTTATTGAGATACGAAGGATTATATACCCAACTGTTTCACAGAAGTCAAATAACTTATTTTAATCTTCTTTGAAACTGCTGTCTTTATAGCATTCATCACATGGCGGCATGATCCCCCACAGTTTTCTAGGTTATGGTTCGTATTCCATGCTTTTGTGATTATATTCTGTTTTTTCATACTAATTTGAGATTTTGGAGATGAACGTGTACTGAAAGGTTTGTTCTAGCAACACATTTGACCGTTTGGACATTGGTCTGAAGCAGTCAAAGGCATGCGCAAGATGAATATTGGAGAACATTATTCATTTTGCGCATGCCTCTGACTGCTTCAGACCAATTTCCAAACGGTCAAATGTGTTGCTAGAACAAACCTAATGTGTAATGATTCTTGTGAAAAAGCTGTCTGGCATTGGATTTCTATATGAAATTTGTGATTAACAAATGTTTAACGATTTGCTTTTCTGAATCACGTTTTAGGTCTACTCATCTCATAGAGCTGTAGCACAAGCTGCTGGAGAATTCTTAAACGAGCGCTTGTTTCAACCATGTGACGTGGATGTAGGCAAGACCAAGAGAGGAAAGCGTCTGCTGCCCAACACTCCTTTTATCCGTGATCTGGTACAATTTTTCATAGAATCCGAGCTGCACGAGCATGCCGCGTATCTTGTTGATTCTCTTATTGAATCGAATGTAATGATGAAGGACTGGGAGTGCATGACAGATCTCTTATTGGAAGAGCCTGGGCTCAAGGAAGACCTACTGGATAACAGACAAGAGACTAGTTTGATCGAAATTATGGTATGTTGTGTTAAACAGGCGGCGACAGGAGAGGCTCCTGTCGGCAGGGGACCAACAAGGAAGATTTCCTCGCTGAGGGAAATGAAACAGGTGAAGAACACGTTTTCAATTATCTATAATTGTTTTACATTTATCAAAATCTCAAAATTCAAAGATATTGCTGATAAATTTAAAATCAGCAAGGTGTTTGCACTTTTTTCAATGAAAATCTGTATCGGACCCTAGGGTACACAATTGCTTGAAATTTTTTAAAAATTCAAGCCATTGGGAATTCAAATTTTCATTGCTGATATAAAATATTGTTACAATATTTCAGGGTTTGTTTTCTAAATGATACTCCTAGCATCGCAAAACTGTTTTTATTAACTTCACTGTAATATACAAGATACTACAATTCCTCCGCCTTCTACACATGTGTGTATTTCAATATTCATTTTGAATTTTTTCACATTATGGTAGGTTACTAACCTAAATGAACTACGAAAAAAAACACTGAATTTCTATCATACAGATCGAACGATGTTTTGTCCCCCATTTAACGTATGACGTTTAAGAAACAATGCCGTCTTTCGAGAAATAGAATCATTTCATGCGTCTTCCCACTCTCTTTATTTCAATACCCCCATTTCACTTATTTCTAAGTGAACGACCTTCATTTTTGCTTTAGGGCTGTGTTGGACCCTATAGATCTCATCATTCATTTCATTCACTATCACATTGTATAAATGGCCACAGCAACACTCGATCTTCTTAGAATCCACCAGTATTTGCCTTAAGATCGTATCAAGCCTTCATGTCACTAGTTATTTTCAATCTTCTATTCGCAATTTCGTGGACATCTTCACCGGGCTGGCAAATATCTCTCCTGAAGATGATGCTGGTTGGGGTGAGCTTTGTGCACAGCTGCTCTGTAGGCCATTAAGAATAGTGTGGAAAGTCGATCTTAGTTTTTTTATGCTATACTACTTTAGACAAATTTTCTTCTATAGTCGTGTTTAACATTTCAATCATGCCATCAGACTGCGGTGGAGTCGAAAATGCAGTCTTCTCCTTATCGTCTTCATGTATGCTTACCTGCAGCGTTCACCCGCTCTATAGATCTAGTGTTGAGAACCAACGTGAACTCCTGCCAGAGTTGTTAATGCATCAACTATTCTTAGTAAAAGGTAGCTGTCCTATTCAGTGACATCGTTCAGTTTAATCCACACAGATTCTCGTGGATCCATCATTCTTAGAAACCAACACAATTGGTGCGGACCAAGGGCCCGGTGATTCTTCAATCACACCATCTTTTATCATCCTGTCAAGAAGCTCTTCCACCTCTTTTTGTTCCTTCCGTCGTTTATCCACATCTGCAAAAAGATTCTATATTAATGTAAGAATGTCCTTCATCGTACGATGTACTCGTATTCACCATTTTATTTAACACCAATATCCTAGTCCCGGTACCACTGCTACGATATTTTGAGGTTAGTTTTCTAAATAATACTCCGAGCGACACTAAACAGTTTTTATTAACTTCACTATAAAATACAACTTTTGTACTTATTCACACACACACACAGACACACTCGCTTCGAGAAGCGTCCAGCGTTTTCTCGCTAGGGTAAAAACATAGTGGAGCACCTCAACTCGCTGTGCCACTCGCCAGGCACATCGCCGTATGACGTTTAAGAAACAATGCCGTCTTTCGAGAAACAGAATCATTTCATGCGTCTTCCCACTCTCTTTATTTCAATACCGCATTTCAACATTTCAACAAGTTATCACTTCATGCGTATGTCTTTATGGTTTTTGGTGAACATTTTTTAGTACTGCTTTATCCGATGATTTCACAATGGCGAAGTAAAGAAGAAAAAGATAATTATTATATATGTAATGTGTTACAAAAAAAGCAACACATTTTTCTGACTGGTATGTCGAACAGGAAATATAATAAAAAATAGTTCAGTCCTGAGCACATCAATTCTCAGTGTTACTTTTAATCTCTCCTTGAAATTGTGTAAATAAAAATTCCAGGATGATATGGGGAGTAAATTATAATGTTTGGATGCACTGTAGATGATAAATAGTGCTGTGGAGTGTCTAGGGATTAATTTTCAATATATTTTTTTATTTAATTTTCAAATATAAAAAATACGATACGTTCTAACAAAGTAATCAGGCAATTTTGCTTTTTTATAATTATGCAGTATCGGGGCAAATTGTTATAAAATTGTTCATTCCTTTAAGCAGCTGACGAACGTCAACCCTCAGAAGTCGAAACTTGTGCGAGCAATGGATCAACGAGGCCTTACTTTTAACGTGCGATTACCCAGCACGGTGACCCGGCGAAGATTCGAACCCCGGCCTTTCGCTTGATAGGCATATATGCTAACCACTACACTACCGAGACTACAATAATACAATAATAAATATACCAATTCACCTTAAAACAGATTTCTTTTGTCGTTCCCAGGGGATAGAAAATACAAAAAGTGGATTTCAGATCATAACCCAAGATTTTTTGTTTTTTAACCACGCTTAGATTTTGAGCCTAAAAGTACGGCGACTTTTGGATGGGTTGAGTTTGAGATTATAAGTAGTATAAATATTGTTACGTCCTAACGCCGGCCCTGACAAAATCGTAAACGCAGATGAGGGATCGCGTCGTAGCGAACGTCATTTTCCAGGAATCCGTTGATTGCCGCCTGGAGAATTCGAGACACGTTATCGGGGCTTCTCTCGAGGATTCTCGATAGAGACGCAAGTATATAAGCAAACGGGACATCGCGGCGAGGGAAGAATTTGTATTCAGAGCTAAGTGGAGCGAGTTTAGTAGAGCTAAGTGGAGAGAGTTTTGTTGTTGCTAAGTGCGAAGGTGTAGAATTTTTAGTACAGAGAGTTAAGTACCGAGCATTGGAAAGTTATCGGAGCGATTTAAGTGATTGTTGTAAAATATGGAGAAATTACAAAGAAAATATACTATTATGACTCAAAAATGTATTATCAATCAATTCTGACAAGTTGACAGATTTTTTGTTTTTAAAAAAACATGTCTACTAAGTGAAACATTTGTACCGACATTTTTTTCGGAGTTATTTCCAACACACTCCCCCCTTGCAACTGTGAAGATTGCAAATTCAAAACGACGAAAACATCAAACTTTCACGAGGAATTAAAACGTTTCGGAATTTTCACTACACGTCCATATCGCGTTGTGATTGCCTTCTCTGGCACCGTTTGCTGGGAGACAGTTTCTTGTCCTAGAACAATATCTTCAACGGTTTCACACTTCGCACTTATCTCCAAAGGAAACAAACGCTGAAATGGTCGAATTAATTCACCTTCAGCCAATTTTACTCTGGCAACTCTTGATATGCTGTCTCGACCAGGATATGTTTCTATAACTCTTGCCAATGGCCAATTTACTCGTTTCTTGTTGTCCATCTCGACGATCACGATATCAACTGGTTGAATTTTTGTTGTTTTCCTATGGCCATGATGAACTAGTTCTGCTAGGTATTCTTTCCTGAATCTTCCTCTCAAATTATCCCTCACAGTTTGCAGATAACGATGTCTTTTCAATAAATATGTTCTATCTATGGAATCCAAATCAGGAATCTCTTTGTTTGGAATACTCTGTAGAAACTGTAACGGACTAAGAGGAATCAATTCATCATCATTTGGAATATACGTCAGGGGCCCAGAATTTATAATCGTTTCACAGTCACAAAGTATCGTCATCAACTCTTCGTAAGTCACAATGGATTTTCCCAAATTTCTTCTAAGAAACTCTAGTGATTCTGACTAAACGCTTCCACCATCCACCCCACCATGCTGCTGTAGGGACGTTAAATATCCATTGAATCCGTTTCACCGACGAAAATTTCGAAATTTCGTCCCAATTAATTTTCTTCAAGTTATTGTTGTTCTCTGACCTTAAAAATATACAAGCCGCGTAGGCCGATTTACTCACATCACAAAAGACATGCAAAGTATTTATAGTATCTCTGTTTGACATATTAGATAAATTTCTAGGTATTGCACCTACATAAACTCAACCATGAAATTTGTTTCAACCAATTTTCAAATTCTGTAACTATATCGTCAGGCAGTTCCTTATCCCAGCCAAGTTTATATTTCCAAGTCTTTTGCAAAATGAGTTTTGGTATCAAAGTTACAAACAAATCCAATTGGGTCAAAAATTCGTTGTGAAATCGACAATAACCTCCTCCGTGTTCTAGGAATGGACATCACTTCAGCTGATTGAAATTCCATGATAAACCTAGTACTGAGCAAACATTAACTTTGCAAGTTACCTCATCATCAGCGTTTCCGAAGGAATATATCCAACCCCTCAATTCAAAATGTGAATTCGACAATATCAAACTCGATTCTTCTATGAATTTATGTAACTCAGAAGTATTTTCCACGCTTGAAACGCAATTATCAACATAAAATGATGTTTTCAGTTTATTTGCAGTTTGTTTCAAGATTTCTGGTACGTGTTCTAAATGATATAAAATAGTAGCTGCTAAAAGAAATGGACTTGAAGAGACTCCAAAAACTACTCTACGATGACGATATATCTTTTTTGTAGATCTCTCTTTATCTTCCCACCATAGGAATCGCAAAAAATCTCTATCCTTATTCAAACCGATCTGAAGAATGGCCTTTTTGATATCAGCAATAACACCTATCCGTCCTATTCTGAATCGCAATAATATTTTTGGGATGAGTTCTATTAAATTACGACCTTTTCCAAGACAATAATTTAACGAGTGACCTCTTTTGTCTTTGACAGATGCATCAAAAACAGGTCTAATCTTAGTTGTTGCACTTGACTCTTTAATTATAGGATGGTGTGGAAAATAGAAAGCATGATCACTGATTTCATTGGGTGAAACTGTTTCTATGATACCTAGTTTTTCCCATTCATGAAAAATATTTTGATATTCTATGAACATATTTGATTCTGTTAGTCCTTTCGTGATATTCACTAACCTTTTCACTGCCATCTCAAAATTATTAGAAAGTTGAGGATGGCCTTCTAGCCATGGAAGACAAACCTCGTATCTATCATCTTTAAATGCTATGGTTTCATTGAAACGTTGTATGGTTTCATTATGTGCTATTTCTTTTGTTTTCATTTCGGAAGGTTCTTTTATACCTATAACTTCTAAATCCCATAAATCTGATAATTGTAAGTTGCATAATGAAGAAACAACTCGTTTGATTGCGATATTTTCCCATGAGAGTCCATCCTAAATAAGTTTCTATGGCAAAAAGTTCGTCAACCTTTTCAATGACACCTGTGAATAACTGACCCATTATGTCAGCTCCAAGAAGAATCACAATTTCAGATAATTTCGATTTCACATCTGAAACGGCTATATTCTTTTTAGCAAGATATTCTATATACTTGATATTTTCAAGTCTTGGTATATAATTACACATTTTTGGTTGATCTGAAGCAGTTAAGTTCAAACTGAAAGATCTGTCTAAGTTTTCGATAAAAATATTATATAAATTGTGAATTTTTCGCTTCTGTTTCAATTCCACCAAAAACACCCTGTATTACAGTTTCTTCCCGAACCTTTTCAAAATTCATTTCTTCGGCATATGAAGATGAAATATACGATCGCTGGGACGCTGAATCTAGTAATGCCCTGACCAGCATTGTTTTTCCATCTTTAACCAGTCTAACTATAATCGTTTGTAACAACGTTTCAGTGTGAATATTGATAGTGGTAAGAACATTTTCAGTTTCATTCGTTCGAACATGTGAATTTTCATTTACGTTTGTGTTTTTCTCTGATTTAATTGAATTCAATTCAGGGCACATAATAGGGAAATGTTTCCTTCCACATATCAAACATTTGATAAACAATCTACAATGTTTAATATTATGATTCGGTTTGAGACATCCAAAACAACAATTCTTTTTCATTACCAAATCCTTTTTTTCATTAAATGAAAGTTTTTCTGCTCTCAAACAACCATGGCTGGAATGAGACTTCTCGCAGAATATACAATTAATTAGTTTCTCACCTCCCTTTCTTCTGTGTTGCGAAAATTGTAGCTGCAGTATTGAGCTCTTTTACAAAATATGAAAATAACCGAATGCATTTTGTATATCACGCTTGAATGCAAAATTATCTGGTCATTTTCATGCATGAATGTAATTCATTGGAATATTTCACGAATAAAGAAATTCTCAAGGAAATGTAATTTTTCAATCATACCGTTGTGATTTCACCTTACTGACATTGACTGTTTTTCCTTATCTCTTGCCGGTACAAAGCTGGTGCGTGCCAACTTAATCCTTTTCTCACTCTCAACTTCGGCTTTCAGAAAATCCAATAAGAGAATCAAATGATTAGTGGAATCTTTATCATCAGTCACACTTGAACCCTTTTTTGAAATGGAAATACGATGTCTCTCCCAAACTTTGAGGACATCTTCTGGAAGAGCTGATTCTACTAGTGGGTACAGCATTGCGGCATACTTGTCACTAGTGACACCCAAAGTTTCGAGAGCACGCAATTGTGTTTCGAGCTTGTCAAATAAATTATATAAAGACATACCTGCTTTTTGTGTGATGGACTGTTTCAAAACGAGATTCAGAAGCTCCCTGACATATACCTCTATTAGGAATTCATCCCTAGCAAACCTAGTTTTGAGTTGGTTAATGGCCTTTCCGTAGTTGTCTCCAGAAGGAGGAAAACTTTCAACTAACTCCCTCGCAGCAGACCCCTGTTCCGTAGCTTGAACTAGATATTGGAACTCATCACCATTATCGATTTCCGGATCTTCGTGGTTTTTCTTAAATTGGCCCCAGAAACCGATCCAATTCTTCACCTCGCCGCCAAATTTCTTCAGTTCGAGTTTTGGCAATCTGAAGTTTCTCTTGCTATTTCCTTCGCTGACTGAATTCACATTACTCATTGCATCTCCTTGTCTTCTTTCCTTGCTGAGATAGAAATTAGCATTGGTTTTACATCTGATCATTTCTTCTCTATAGAATTCAACTGTAGTCCACTCCTGTTCGAACTCAACATCTCCAATATTTGCAGAACATAGTGTTTCACGAATCTGCTAATCGAGAATGAATAAACGGTCGCTTTTATCATCTAACTGATTCAAACAGCCATAAATCTTCTTTCCTGGATAGTTTTTCCTTCAGCAAGCTATACAGCTGGTTGCACGTTTTGTTGAACGAATTTCTTAACTGAGTCCTCTCTCTTTGAAGCTGGTTTACTTTCTCCATTATTAGTCCTGTCACGGTCGCCAATTAATGTAAAATATGGAGAAATTACAAAGAAAATATACTATTATGACTCAAAAATGTATTATGAATCAATTCTGACAAGTTGACAGATTTTTTGTTTTTAAAAAAACATGTCTACTAAGTGAAACATTTGTACCGACATTATTTTCGGAGTTATTTCCAACAATTGTGTTGTACCTATTGTATTGTGATAGATAGTTTAAATAAAAGAAGTTTAGTGTTGTTTGGCGTTTTAATAAACGAACCCAGGGATATATCATAACAATATTATATATGACGAAAATGATCACCTTCAGTAGTGCTGAGAGCTTGAGAAGTTCGAAGGAAAATTTCAAATACATTTGTGTCTCGTCAGCAAAGTGATCAACTATGCAATATTTAACATATTCAAGGAAGTCCGATATGTAAATTAAAAAAGGGCATAGGTCCAAAAATCGAACCTTGTGGTACGCCTCTCAAATGGGAGAGCTTCTGATTTGGATTCCATTCATTCAAATAGCTGTGCAGTAGATTCACTGCATTGTTCGAGAAACCAAAGAACTTGAGACATTATGGTCTATCGTATCAAACGCCTTGCTGTAGTCTAGTATAATTATACATGATTTCACTGATATTTAACAATGCCTTGGTTGTACTGTGGAATTTTTCAATATCCAGACTGTACAGAATTTATGATATTTTTATTTTCCACAAAGGTCGATAATACAAGATGTAGTCAAATACTGTTGATAACATTGAAAGTAGACTAATTGGTCTGAGGTGTACCAGTTTCGTGGGATTATTGCAATTTGGAATAACGTTGTCACTTTTCCACACCACTGGAACTTTGATTGTTGTTATGGCCAAATTGATGAAGTATGATGTCATGTGATCAAGCAGTTTATTATCGCTATACCTCAACATTTGCAATGATAATTGTCTGATCCTGCAGCTTTACTCGTAATCTAGTTCAAATATTTCCTGGTAGTACTTTTGTCTACCGTCTGGAATTTGAAGAGTTGGTTGTCTCTGTGGAATCTTTTTCCACTGTTCAAGAGTTTTTTCGACTTGATCAATGGAAGAAAATAAGTGTTGATCATTGCCCCATCCATGAGATTATCCAAAGTATTACCACAAGACCTCAGAATTTTATTAAAAAGAAAGCAACCAGCATAGTAAAACCACTAGTCCCTAGGACGAGTGGTTTTATCTATTCAATAGTAGAAGAATAGTTTTCTCTCCAACGACTATTTTCAAGTTTTACGTTATTTTTAATGATTCACAAATAATATCGAATTTCTCAAACATTAATTCCACGGATTGATTCATCAATGAACTTTTTTTAGTACTGATTCAAAATGATGAATAAGAAGTGGATTTGATCAGTGCAGTTATAGCATTTCAACAATAGGATTTCATCGTTAAAATCTATCGTGCCTTGAAAAGGCAAAATTATCACTGCAAGGAGGTAGCGAATTATCGCTGAAATTTCGTGTTGTCGTTGCCCGGAATTCAACTTCCTCATCAGTTTTTCGCATTGAAATAATCTGGAAAATTTGAGATTTTATCACTTCACAATATTTGCAATGATCTGAGAGTATTCCACTTAGACTTCGCAGTTATATTACTCAGCACAAAATTCAGACACTCTTTTTTTATTGCTGCTGTAGTGTAATTGCAGAAAGTTTGTTTCGCTTATATTTCCTCTAGGCTCCCCCTTTGATTACTATCATGTCCTTGATAGCAGGTGTTATCCATTGTGCCGGAGGCCTAGTAGTTCTTACCGTTCTCATGGGAGCGTGTGTGTTAAAAATGTTGATTAGGTTTTTACTCAAGTAATTCAAAGAATCATCAACGCTTTCTATTGGATAAAGGGAGTCCCAGTTGACATTACTCAACTCAGCTGGAAAATGAAACATTGATAATTAGAAACTTGATTCAATTTTCAAAAGCTTGGGATACAAATTGAGCAAGAAAAAGTGATTTCTATGTAACCCAGAGCCCGTCGTCGCCTTATAGGTAGGGAAGTAGCTGTTTCAGATGGACTTTTCATGACTTTTTGTGAAAGGATAAAACGTCTTTGAATGATAAACACGTACCTATGAACAGAGAGTTTTTGTAAAATTTTTCTGATTATACTTCATTCATAGAAGTTGTAATTCCAATTTTTTGATTCGGAGAAGAAAAAAGACAAAAAATAATTCATCGAACCAACATATACTAAACGAACAGATGTTGATTAGGATTCACTTAAATCTAGTCAAATGTAGCAAACATATCACAGTTTCCTATACGATTTCACGAAACTCGCGACACGTGTTTTGCTATACAATAGCTGCCTCAAGCAATTTTCATCTGATAGAAATGACTATCAAGTTTATCAGATGGAATCAGATATATGCACACGGATATATTCCATATGACTTGAATATGTCTTTGCATGAATCATGGAAACCAATTGTGCCTGAAATTCATATTGCACGTTTTCGCAATTTAATGTCTCTGCATCGGACAACCCCCAATCCATTACAGCTCACTTCATACATGAAACTATATCTTAAAACTTTTTGTAGAGATCAATTACAGATGAGAAATATTGGTTGAGAAATTCAACACTGTTAGTCTCAAACTCAAAAGCTGTTTACTATCACTCATTTTTCTTCTCTCCTTACATGCACTTTTTCGTTACGTACGTTCACATAAGTACATCGCCATGATTTCAAGAAAGTGAACATGGGTTGGACTAGACCCCAAATAATTTGAGAATATACTTCGACCAAGAGTTGTAACTGATTTTTATTCACATATATATTTATAGCACTCTTTCGCCCAGGAAAACTGAGAAAATACTTTGCATAATAATTTCTCCGTTTTCATTCAACTAAAAGTTTTAGTTTTAGCATTTACTCAGATGTATTCACTTTACCCAAAATGTTTTTTTGGAGAATTTCATGAGTGTAATCATAATCCTTGAAAAAATCAGAAACAATTTTGGGAGAATAATAATTGTGCAGTGATCTGACAACCAATTTCGAATTTGTTCTCTGTTGATGGTGTTTATTTGAAATTTCAACATAACCTAAGTCAACTCATTTCAATTTGTGGAAGGAATACTGGGACTACATGACCAGCACACAGTAGCGCCAGTAACTTTTTAGTCTCTAACAAGGTGCCCAGAAATAGCCGCGAAATCATTGAGTGTGAATGTCACTAAAATCGGAACGACTGAATCAACTGGACAGTACTGTTCAGGAATATCGGAACATGAGGTCAGTATCTTCACTCCCAACTGGAACAGAATAACCGCCATCAGCGCCTTCGGAGGTTGTTCACCCCAAACTTCCAAATCTTACAAGGGAAGGCGCCTCTTACATTTCTAATTGTATTTTAGTGTTTTGTGTCTTGGACTTCTGTATCTGTATCTGTAGAGTAGGGAGGGTGAGTATAGACCCACAGCACTTAGGCCACAATATGGCCCATTGTACATCCTCCCAAGGAGTCGCCCTCCTAGGACATTGTCCATCCTGCCTTATCCAGGAAGGAGGACAGGTCACCAGGGGACATCTCCTTAATATCGGCAGGTGTAGGCCAAGACTCACCGAACACACACTCTCTTATCGACGATAGCTCCAGACATTCGCATAAGACATGCCTGACAGTTTCATCTTCCTGTTCACACATCCTGCATAGAGGTGTGTCCACTAGCCCCATAATATGGAGGTGTTTCCTTAGTTGACAGTGTCCAGTCAGAAATCCCACTGTTAAACGTAGGTTCTTCCTGGTCATCGCCAAATATTTATTTGGATCCAGCTTCTCAGGGTCGCCCAGGGTGATCCTGGCAAAACTGCATCCTTTGGTTTCATCCCATCTTTTGAGGGTTTGAGTATGGGTGTAACGTTTGGCTAGTTCCGCAATTGTCGAAGTCGTCAAGCCATGGGTGTCACCTGGTCCCAAAATGTTCATTCCAGCCGCCATCCTGGCCAAAGAGTCAGCAATGCGGTTACCTTTGCTCGTGTCGTGCCCTTTCACCCACCTTAGTACGATATTATTATCTACCGAGGCGTTAGCTAAATCTTGATGGCACTCTAGTGCTAACCCTGAGATAATACGTTGTCTATTCAAGGTTAGTAGGGCTTGTCTACTGTCAGTGTAGATTATTATGTCTTTGCCAGAAATTCCTTTTCTGGTTAGCTCTTTTGTGGCGATTGAGATACCAGCCAGTTCTGTTTGAACCACGCTGGTATTTTTTCCCATTCCCCACTTAATCCTTAGGCTAAGTGATCTAGAGTAAACTCCACATCCTGATCCTTCTTTGGTTTTTGAGCCGTCTGTGTATATGCGTATTGCATTTGCAGCATCCGCCTCAGTGTTCTGTTTTATTTGTATTTTGTAGGGTTTATTAAACACAAACCTGGGTTCAATTGCGTCACTGGCTGCCTGTAGCAGAGGCACCGCAGTGAGTGCCTCCCTCCACAGGCCCCGCCTCAGTTGACCCATTCCTACCTCGGGGTTTACACCAGCCGTGCGCAATCGTAGCATGGCCATTAGCGCAACCTCCTTGACGTGCAGGTCCAGAGGTGTCAGACCAGTAACTAATTCCATCGCTGCGGTTGGTGTTGTTCTCATGGCTCCTGTGATGTTCAGACAAGCCATTCGCTGTATTTGGTATAGTTTTTGGATGGCCGTTGCTTGTAGAGTTTTTGGTCCCCATGCAATGGCTCCGTACGTTAGCATAGGTCTTATTATTGCAGTGTAGATCCAGGTGACCACACGGGGCGAGAGGCCCCATGTGCGTCCCACTGTCCTCCGACACTGCTCATAGGCCACATATGCTCTTTTTGCTCTGCTCTGAATGTGCGAGTTCCATGTTAACTTGGGGTTTCAAGCCCGATAAGCTTCTTTTCCTAGTGAAAAGGACCATCTCCGTCTTCTTGGGATTGATCGACAGTGAGTGTTCTTTACACCATGTTTCTATTAATTTGAGACCATCCTGCGCTCTATCGCACAGTGTGTTCACAAATTTGCCGGTCTGCAGAATAACTATGTCATCTGCATATGCAATTGTGTAGAAACCATTACTGTTGAGGCGATTTATCAGGGTATCCAGGACTATGTTCCAAAGAAGGGGTGATAAGACCCCTCCCTGCGGACATCCCCTCATGACCAGTCCTCTCACAGTAATGTCTTCTACATTTATACTTATTGCTCTACTAGAGAGCATCTTGAGTATCCACTCTCCTACTACCAGGGGTATATTCCTGGAGTTAAGTTGCTGGGTGATTGTTGGGAAGGTCGTTTTATCGAACGCTCCTTCGATATCTATGAATATACCCAGGGTGGATTCTTTATTATCCAATGATCTCTCGATTCTGCCAACCACTTGGTGAAGGGCCGAATCAGTGGACCTTCCCGGAGTATATGCATGCTGATATGGATGAAGTGGATTGTGAACTAAGACTTCATCTCTTATAAACCGCTCGCACAGCCTCTCCATTGTTTTCAAAAAGAACGATGTGAGACTAATTGGTCGGAATGCTTTTGGTAAGGTGTAGTCCATCCTTCCTGGTTTGGGTATAAACACCACTCGTACTTCTCTCCACTTAATGGGAACATACCTCAGAGCTAATGAGGCTCTGAATATTCCGACCAGGTGCGGCATGAGAATATCCAGTCCCCATTGTAGTAGGGCTGGTCTTATACCGTCAGGTCCTGGTGCTTTGAAGGGGGAAAAGCCCGATATGGCCCACCTTATCTTGTCCTCATCAATTATAGTGCTAGCAAATTGCCAGTCGTATTGTGAGGGTGTTATTGGTACTTCCGTCCGGTTCGTCGTTCCTGGGAAGACAGAACCTGGGAAGTGAGTTTCCATAAGAATCTCGGCGCTTTCTCGGAGGTTGGCGGCCTTGTCGCCATTTTCCCTCGTCAGGATGCCGATACTCTTATGGTGGTCGCTTGAGAGTGCCTTCTGTAGCCTCGAGACTTGCGGAAAATCTTCGATTGCCTCACAATAGGCTCTCCAGGCTTCTCTTTGCTTTTGTCTGCAGACTTTTTTGAACTCTCTGAGGTTGGCTTTATATATTCCCCAGTCCTCTTCGAGTTTTGATTGTTTTGCTTTGTTAAAGGACGTTCTCGCTGTCTTTCTGAGGTGTTCCAGTTCAGGGCACCACCATTTATTGGTTGTGCCTTCTGTCTGTACCATCCTCATCGGACAGGATTCCTTATAGGCAATGTCTATTTTGTTTTGGATAGATAACGTGTACCTTTCCAATTCTTCACTATTGCCAGGAGTCAGGGCCTCTGTCTCCCGCAGAGCTCCTTTTAAGAGTCGATTGTATAGAGCTACATCCGTCCTCTTCGGGTCGCGGGATTTCACAGTGGTCCTGAGATCCTGGTTTACCGTAAAAGTGTCTTGGACTTAACTGCATGATAACACTGTGCAACACAAACGTGACCATTTGAGGTTTTCTATTGTTGAACGGTAATGGTAATATTGTAGTATTCCTCAGATGTTTATATTAATATTGTTACGATATTTCCTTGTGTTCGTTTATTAAAATTCTAAGCAACACCAAACTACTTTCATTAAAACTCTTTTTCACAACACAATACACTACAATCACTTAAATTACTCAGCTAAACTATCCAAAGCTCTGTACTAAAACTCTCTTAAAAAATTCTGAATTACTCTCCCTCTAATAAAAATTCTACTTCGACTTCTGCACTTAGCAATACCAAAGCTCTCTCTTCTAGAAACACTGTAAAAACTCTCTCTCCACTAAGCTAGAAACTCTGATAAACTATCTACTTCGACTTCTGCACTTTGCAATGCAAAAGCTCTCTCCTCTAGAAACTATTACTCTCGGATAAACTCTGACATCATAGACCGTTGGCCCATGACACAAACATTGTCGATATTCTATGTTCGTATGCCCTTTTGGGGATATACTCAGGAGGCTTGGGAAACCGGGACAGGTGCAAGGACTGGTCACAGACGCTCGGAGGCACTTTTTCTCGGTTTCTCTAGCCTCCTGAGTATATCCCCAAAAGGGCATACGAACATAGATTATCGACAATGTTTGTGTCATGGGCCAACGGTCTATCACGATCAAGTGATGTCAGAGTTTTATACTTGAGTACGCCTATGGAGAATCTTCCAGAGAGGCCACGATGATGCGTATCGAAGTGTATACTCAAATCTGGATTTCTTGGAAAATGACGTACCCTCTTTCACTCCTCTTATTATTTTGCGTTTACATGCGACAGGGCTGGCGCTAGGAGATTTCGTAACAATACTCTGATTACAATGGGTGTTAAAAACTGTCAAGTTTTTGCTTTTACATTGGCCGAATAAATAGTTAAAATGACGGCATTGGTTCGATTTCATACTTTGTTATGTTTGACCCTCATCAACAAAGCTAGTAATTCTCCATGCAATGTAATGTGGATCACATATGCCTCCTAATGAGCGAATTTACGGATAATTCATCACCTGTGTGCATTCTAATATGAGACACTTTCGTTTCATCACTGATCAGTAGAACATATCAGGATTTGATCATGTATTATGTTTTTATGCACAAATTCTGGTTCTGTGATCTCTTATCAGTACCACACATATCCCAATCATGACGGTGAACAAACAAATCATGATTTGTCAATCATGATCGGTGTTGAAACAAATGCACCTATAAGCACTGCTTACAATGAATCACAAAATCATTAAAACATATTTCATTTCTTTTTAAGGCAGGTGAAGACAAACAGAAACTTACCGAACATTTTATAGTTACTCTGCCGCCACTATTGGATAAATATTCGGCTGATCCTGAGAAGCTGGCTAATCTGCTAAGCATTCCTCAATATTTTGATCTAGATCTTTATACTAGTGGAAGGCAGGAAAGTTCTCTTCAGGCTCTCTTGGCCAAATTGAAGCATATTGTCCAAGTTCATCATGAACCAGAGGTAAATAGAGTCCAAATCGATACAAAATAGGCTTGAATGTTTGATAAAAATGTAATCTCAGTATGGACCGTAGGCGGAATTCACATTTTTTCAGAAATTGGTTTTCTAGGTGTTGGAAACATTGGCCAAAACCTTGGAGATTCTTTGCACAGAAGGGCACTCGATCTACACTCGTTGTGATGTAGCCAGATCTACCATAGTTGACATGATTGTTGCCTCCTACAAGGAAGCTATCGACGATTGGAGGAATTTGTTACTGGGAGAAGAAACACCGAATGACGATGAAGTTTTTAATGTAGTCAGCACATTAAAGAAAGTGTCGATGTTTTATGCATGCCATAATTTGAATAGCTGGAATTTATGGAATCACCTATTTCCGGATGTTAAAGTGAGTTTTTGTATTTCATTTTGTTCATAAAAAGTGATCAGATGATTATTGTAGAAATATATATTTTGAAAAATGAAACTTTAACAGTTCAATCTAGGGAGTAGGCAGAATGAGACTTTAGAGATAACTCGTGACGAGACCTGGGGAGTAGGCAGATTGAAGCCCCAGCGCCAAATCACGAATCTTTTTTCTAGGACAATACCTGAGGGGTAGGCAGATTGGGACCTCAGCATGGAGTCACATCAACCTCTTGAAAATGGCTCCAAAGTCGGAGCCAAAACGTCGAGCACAGAACTCTAAACGCGGTTCAACCCGAATTCAACAACATAATATACAGATTAATCACAAATTTGTGTTTTTGGAAAAATACTTTATTTTTCTAATATTACAAAATCATGCATACTACAATAATGATTCAAAAAAGCTATTGATGATTCGAAAACTGGGAAGACTCTATGCTATAGGTGATTCAGAGGCCAGGAGTTGAACGACGAGTACCCCTTGGTCCTGGTATTGATAACTTTAGAGATTCTGATGAAGATCTACGTCCTTTCTGATTAGAGTTTCCTCTGACTGCAAACAGTTTCTGGAAATTTATTCAATTACCAAATATAAGTGAAAAATAAAAATTAAATCCAATCTCTTTGAAGGATAGTTGAAAGATGCGATTTATCGTAATATCTTGCCAACCAAGACCTTTCCACGGGAAAAATTCCTTTAAATTTCATGATCTGGTCTATCTCAATGTGATATTGATGCCACCATAGGGTAAAATCATATCCACCCCCTTTGGTGGGTAGTTTCTCTTGTGATAATTTGTAAAATGGATGGGAATTTTCCAACATTCTTGAATGTATCCACTTCCACACACAACCCAACAAAAAAATGTTAGGAACTTTGTTTTAAGAATTTGTAACGTATTTTCAATTTGATATACTTTTTATAGCGACAAAAAAGCCTGATACAAAGAAAATTTTTATAATCTCTTTCATTCATTAGTTTTACAACGCTCCGGAGTTGATTGTATTCTCAGATGCTCCCTAGGATACATGAAAATGAATAATTATGTTCAGTTTTTCATAGCGTTTTTATAATCCATATAATTTATAGTATTTTCAACATTGCTATGTTAATATTAATTAGTTATCGACCCTTGTCCCTACCATAGACCTTTGATTTTATTTCGTTACTTTTTACAATAATTTATAATTCTAGTGTACATTTACGAAATTCCTATGCAGGTGAGAAAGGTCCAGGTCACCGTTTGGGGATAATAAAAACATCTGCCTGCTATTACTTTATCATTATTGGTCCTAGGAGGCGCACCAAAAATCTTTGGATGACCTTTTCCTCGTAGGTGAATCTGAACGTGGTTCGGGTTATTCTCTAGATACTGCCAGCACTTTCAGCCTTGAGGTGTTGAAGGCCGCTTCCACTCCTACAGAACGTACTCAGGCATCGCTACTCCTCTTGAAATTTGTCAGATGTAGATTTCTTTAATCTCGGGGCTCTTAGTCCGTCTATAAATATCTGTACCGCTTGCTGCTCCTTGAAATTTCCAGGTGCTTCTGGATAAGCCTATCAAAGCTACTATGAGAGCTGTAGCTTTTTCTTCTTCGCCCCATCCATTGATCGCTGCCGCAGCCTCGAATTGTTGACGATACATAGACCAAGACGACTGTCCATCAAAAATCGGTAGTTTCACAGAAATTGCTGATGTGGCAACCCTGTCTCGGCGATCCTGGTTCTTAAGAAGAGTTATCTGCTTTTGAAGTCCTTTAAGCTCCTCTCGCACAGAATGCAACTCTTTTGGCATCTTTAGTTCTTTCTGTTCTTTCTTCAATTCCTCTTTCAATTTTCCCATTCGTACTTCGGTTTTATGTAACACATGCTCGAAGAAAAGGCCTTGATGTTCTAGAATCTTTTGTAACTGTGCTTTCCGTTGGTTTTCAATTTGTTCTAATTCATGTTTTTTTAGAATTTTCTGAAGTGATTCTTTTCGTTCTTTCTTTTTACTCTCGAAAATTTTCTGAGGTGCTTTTTCTCCATCTTTGTTTTCATCTTCTCTTCCTTTCTTTTTCTATTGTTTTTTTCTCCTGACGTTGTGTATGATATAGTCCTTGTATTCACTATGAATAGCTTTTAATCATCACCAAAGTTCCTACTTCTGACGCCACTGTTAGGATATTTCCTGGGCCTGTTTTTCAAAATAATTCTCCGAACGACATTCAACTTTTCATTTACTCCCTTTAACTCCGTCATTCTGGAGTCATTGCTTCCTGAAGTATAGTGTGAAAAACTGAATTCAATGTATCCTCATCTCTACGCATCTTTCAAAGTTTCCTTACTAGAAGATAATATGGAGAAAGCAATGGATCCAAACATAAGGCCAATAGGAGTTAATGAGTTTTTTCACCGCAGACCGGAAAAATAAAAATCAGTAGACGGTGAAAAATCAGTATTTTTCACGTCAATATCCAACGCCTATCAAATAAGGTTGATGAGATAATCTTATTCATAGAAAGATTTCATTTTGATGTGTATTGTATCACTGAACATTGGTTGAAGAAGATAATATCAAAGCTATCAAATTAGCGGGTTATTATTTGGCTAGTTAAAAAATTCAATAACATCTGTACCAATAATATGTCAAAATTTTCTGAAATTGATTTTGAAATATGTGAAATTGATATCTCTGGCTTTATTATTGCATCTATATATAGATCATATTCGGGTGTTTTCGAAACTTTTTCATTTCCTCGAAACTTTTCTGGACGGTGTGATTAAAACTAATAAAAAGTTATCCCTAGCTGGCGATTTCAACGTGAATTTTTCAGTTCCTTCACCGACCTGTATGGCCTTGATATAACAATATCCGAATATACAAGAATTGGTAAAGACAATGCAAGTAGACTTTTTTCTTGTTCAGATAAAATTTTGGTAATTTCACTTTTCAGGACTTAGAAAGCACTCTGCCTCAGGAGGCTCTCAAATACTGCCTCAGTTCTTGTTACTACCATGTCCTCTGGGGCCTCCGAGACCTTGAGATTGCTGTTGAGGGTGGCGGTCTCATCCACGCCGATTACCAAAATATGCGCGAAACACTTAATGACTTCCTTGAAGCTTCTCAGATGTTGATTCGTTCTTCTCCTTATGTACTTATAAAAGAAGAGGCGTACGTCGGTTTGTGTGATTTACTAATCGTCTTCAGTGAGCAGCTACAGGGGTCCACACCAGCTCTGGCGGAACTAATTTGTAGACCTGACGGAAATCTCCAAGCATTGTTAAATGAGTTTGTGCAGACGTAAGTTTCAAACCGAACCATGAAATCTGGTATTTAGCTTTTATTTCAAAAAGTATTATGAAAAATAGCCCACCATTGTCTGTATAAAATAAATTGCCATTATCGAAAAATTTCATTATTATATCAATTTTGGTTTTTATAAAGTGACATGAGAACAAACCGCATGATAATATCGTGAGTCTGAAAAACTAATTAATTCATCTATTCTCAGTTTCTTTTGGTATTTTTATTCGATAACTAATTGGAAAATATCAAAATTCATTCGAAGTGAATTGTAGACTAGTACTTATTGAGATTAACTCCTGAAACAAAATGAATATAAATGAAAGATATATATATATATATATATATATATATATATATATATATATATATATATATATATATATATCAATATGAGAAATGAAATAAGATGTTACTAGCAATGAATATATATATATATATATATATATATATATATATATATATATATATATATATATATATATATATATATATATATATTCATTGCATTTTTCAGTTTATTCCAATTCCATATTGAGAGTTTTCATGTTTTTGCAGCTATATGTTGAGATACATTGGGAAAACCTCATGTAATTTTGCAATAAAACCTCCGTTACATTTTACCATTTGACGCATAGCTTGATGAAAAATGTCTCATTTAAATTAATTAATTGACACTCAAGAATGTGAGCATGGTAATGGAAAACTAGCTTGTCTTTCAGCTGGGCTAGTAGAACCGAACTTTTGTGAGAATTATCTCCTTAAAACAACAGTCTGTAACAACTTAACAGAGCCGTTGTTGAATATTAAAAGTAACATTTTTAAAAATGAGCTCGGACAAGTTGATTTCTAATTAAACGGGGACACCTTTCCGACTACTCAGATTTTTTGTAGTACGCACCCCCTCGGAGGGGTGCGTCCGACGACCCTTATTTAGAAAGGAAAAGTAGGTCGAGTGGCACTTCATGTTTTAAAGGTCTTTCGAATACCTTTACAATTCTGTTAGATTTTTTTTTGTAACGATTGGTAACCAACCCCATCCCCCGAAAAAATCTCCTCGTAATAAACAAAAAATACGAAATCACATGGACACTTAGGTCGAGTAGCACCTTGTTTTAAAGGTCTTTCGACTACCTTTACAACTCTGTTGACAGAAATTTTTTGTGGCGATTCGTTTTCGAGATAATTTTTGAAAATCATCAGCACGAAATCACCTCCGTAAAACATGTCGTAGGTGTAAAGAACCACGTGCATTTCAAAACATATTGTTTCATGAAAGGGCAAATTGAAATATATTTTATATTGTCGGCAGCCTCAAATTAGGATTTTTTGCAGCTATGTTTTCGTTCCTGAACAAGATTCTGAACACGATGAACTTCGTATCGAAGAGTTACACAAACGCCGTAACTTCCTCGCGGCTTATTGCAAACTCATAGTCTACAATATAATGCCGACCAAGGCAGGTGCTGATGTCTTCAAGCACTATGTCAGATATTATAACGAATATGGAGATATCATCAAGGCAACATTAAGTAAGGCGAGGGAAATTAATAAAGTGAACTGTGCCCTAACAATGTGCCTTAGCTTGAACATGATGTTTAATGAGGTACAGCAGCAGTCTGGCGGTAGGAACACAAGACAGCATGAGGAGTTTTTTGCCCTCAAGGTAAGATATATGAAAGCATTGCAAAGAATTGTGGTTGAAATGTATGAACAGAATTTCAATATCTCGATTACTTTTGCATGCCAGTTTATACATTTACGTTTATTACTTACAAGAAATAACAATTATTTATGATAAAGAACAGTTTCATTTTGAGCCGTTGAATCCAGTTTACAAAAAAGAATTTGTATAAAAAAATAATCACCTTCAATCAATCAGCTTTGGCCACATACACATTGATTCATGTTTCAGAATCTTTTCGAGTCTTCCTAGTTCTTTCAAATAAAAATCTCTCAAATATTGCGAGAACTTTCTTGTATAATTTGACAGGAACACGATGATTATCCAAATTTTTATTCGATCTGATTTCTTATTTATATTTTACCTGAGTTTATTCATTATGGTCATACTTTTTTTCTATATATACTTAGGCGATTTTCCTCAGGCAATCATCACATCCCTATTTATAGTCGAGGTATCAGGACTGATATCACATTATGTTGTTACGAATTCTCCTAGCTCCACCCTTGTCCGTCGTAAAATGTTAGATCGATATGAGGGGTCGACGAAAGGGACAACGGAACGAGTCCCGATTGGGTATAAATTTTCTATTCCTGTATCGATGCGCGAATGAATAAATCTATATCAATTTTTATATTCAAACGAGTTTTGGACTGAGGTGGCCTTTACTTGATGGAAATCCATAGTTATTACGCTATAAGGTAGACACGCTATAAGGTAGACACGATTAAATTCGCTAACGAAGAATAATTTAGTGTTTAAATACATTCGCTTGATAAAGGTACAGTGTACCGAAACATGTCGCGAAGACAATAAATTTTGTGGAAATTTAATCGTGTCTACCTTATAGCGTAAATATTCAAACGAGACTATAAATAGGGAGAAAATTCATCCAACGGCAGTTTCTAGTAGAGAGAGATAAGTAGGACTCAGTGGAGCTTAGTGGAGAGTCAGTTTTATAGCGTTTTTAGTAAGGAATATTGGATGTGAAGTCTTAAGTTTTTGTAAGCGACTTATGAGTCCATGCAGTAGTTGTATTGTCAAGTGAAGTTAATAAAAGTAGTAGTTCGGAGTATTAGTAAACGAATCCAAGAAATATTGTAACAGTACTGTCAGAAGTAGGAATTTTGATGATAATTGAAAGCTATTTATGGTGGATATGAGAAGTACATCGTACGATACGATGGGGGATATGTTGAAATTTATCCACAACCAATTTGCGAATTTGGAAAGACAACTGCAGGAGGAATATATATATATATATATATATAGATAGATATATCATAAAAAATCGCTACGGATTATCAATTATACAATTGAACTACTCTCATTTCCATACTTCCTACGTATTAGTACAACCTAATCCTTCAATTGTAACCAATATTTTTTTCCGCATCTATATATGTATTGAAGTTGATTTCCTTCTTTTTTTTTCTTGGGAAATAGACCACTTATTATTATTATTTCATCATTAAAAAATGATACATATGCATATTTTTCTTAATTCCAATTTTTTTTTTACAAAAATATTTAATTGATGCATCTGCAGGAATTAGCCAAAAGATTTGCTCTTTCTTTTGGTCTGGATGCCGTCAAGAATCGCGAGGCAATAACTGCCTTACACAGAGCTGGAATCATATTCGCAGTGACAGGCTCTGAAAACACCACGGAGGATCCCACCGGACCGCCTCCCAATTTGCCGTTCCTCGAGATACTTACAGAGTTTACTAACAAACTGCTGAAACAAGACAAAAGAGTAGTGATGGGATTCTTAGACAAGAGAATTGGAACAGGTAATTACATCATTATCACATAAAATATCTTTGCAAATGAATTGCTCCAGACCGCCATGCTTATATATTCACAAACATCAGTTTTTTAGTTATCTCTGCTTTGGTGTTACATTCAAAACAATTATTATTCTTATTATGCTGGGTTGCCTGAAAAATCGTCATAATTACATTTAAATTGAATTTTTTGTTTTCAAATTGTGGTTCGTTTGAACTATTATTTTTGACGGAGTTTGAACTGCTGAACACGACTATGACATTGAAACTCAAGCTCTCCGTTCGTTTGTAAAATGTTTGAATTTCAAATTACTTTCGGTGATCCGACGAAATCAGATTTTTTTATTACAAATTGCACTCAGTGTACAGTTTGGTTTGGTGATGTAATATGCGAGATCCGAAAATTGTTGGAGGTAAGTGTAGCTCACTGCACTTTGACCTCATTAGTTACATTGTGCTCATTCACTCAGATACCACTATCGGATTCATATGCCCCCCCCACCCATTTTGAGTTGTGATATTTATTCATTCGATTATATTGACTCTACAATAACATTTGGAATGGAACACCCCAAAACATTGATGTACTCATTTTATGATACTAGGACAGAATCCAGAGAATTGAATATTTGCCAGTTATAATAATGATAATAATAGTTATCTTTATTAAACGTGTGTGTATGTTATAAAACGGATAATAGCTACAGTATGGTTGAAATGAGCCCGATCAGTCGAGAGTGTTCTACCTCGGGAACCTGAGATACAAAAGAACTAAGACTAAAGATTACAGATTTATAACTCACAAAAAGAGTTATGTGATTATCACCTTGATAATTTGAAAAAAAAGAGAAAACAACGGTAATTACCACGTACTTTGATATTCAAACATTGCTCACCAAAAAAAAACTCAGTTGATGTTGACGAAACCTGACCACTGACATTGATTTAAAATTTTCAAGCAGTGGATAATATGATTTGATTGAATTTTATGAGAATGATTTTACGAATTGTTTAGTGTGTTGGTAGGGGATTGTAAGGATTTTTTCGTTTTTTCATGTCTCAGATTCAGATTATGAATATCTCTCCTATATACCAGTGGTTCTCAAAGTTGTCTGGACTACGACCCATCTAAAGAAAGTTACAAAACTCGGGACCACCTCTAGAAAATTCAACCGTTACCAATATGACTTAAGGGGTTTATTTTAAAGAAAAACAAAGTTTAAATACAATTTTTAATACTCGATCGAATAACTACATCAAAAAGTTATTTCATTTGGAAGGTTTGGGAACCGAACAAATATTGAGATTTGTATGGTGGTTGTTTCATTTTCCCACTGCATATGGATTGTTCATTCAGTGATCAAGTGATCAGAAAAGTTGGCATCGTAAACTCTGGTTTTTGTGTGAATGCAATTTTTTCATAAAAATAAAATCTATCAATTATGTTGAATTGGGGCTGATACGTGTTGGCTATTGAACTACAAAGATTGGTGCTCTTGAAGCAACTACATGTTCTCAATCTGAAAAAGGCAAAACTGGAGAAAGACTTGAATAAAGATCATGTGCTAAGAGAAGGAGAAAAACGTTATACTGTGTTGTAATGAGATGAATGTATTTTCGATTTAATAAAAATCATGTTGGTTCTTCTGATTGGCGTAAGTGATTGTGGCTAAACGGTTGTGTATGACGTATTACTTGAGCTCCTCTTTGAAGTTCACGTAGTCCAACAGGCTCTTCATCTTCGATGTTGTCATTGTCTATTTCCTATTGTATCGCGTCATAGTCCTACGGATTGGAAGGTTATTAATTCAATAGATAACAACGATTGTAGAACCATATTCTGTTACACCACTCTGGAAGCATACAGCCAAACTTAATAAAAAGTTTGATACATGAGATATTTATTCTAATATTCTTCAGTGTACATAGAAAAGGAAAAGACGCACCTGGATCAGCAATATATCTCAACAATATTTTCAATTTAGTGATATTGTCTAGCACCACCTCCGGATTCCCCGCTATCAGTGCCCAGAAAATGTGTCGTTAACCACGCCACACTTTCGGAGGTTAAAACGAAACAATTTCACATAATCTTGATCATGGGGATCTTTTCGTCTATGTTCATAACTTCTGGAGCTCGTTGCAAGACAAACATTTTCTGAACGAATAGGAATTAACCTTGAGCTAGAACTATCAGCATACTAAGAACATACTTAATCACTATAACCTATGTTCATTAATATAGATTTGAGTAAAAACTGGTTAGCATCAGTACAAACTTATACTCTATCAGTACATACTTTAAGTATCAGTTTTTACTCAAACTTCATTAATATATTAACTTATGAAACCGTAAGTATTGAGTATGATTTTTATCAATATCACTCATTTTAACTTCATTTATAGGAAGTAGCTCCCAGCTCTTCCATTTCGAATTCTTCTCTGAACACTTGTTTATAAAATGTTATTTTCACATAATTACTCGCAGCTATGTTTATATAGTCGACAAATATGAGAATAATAAAGATTTCTTCCAAATTTCCTCCTTTTGTATAGAGACAGTAGTCTGATCTGAAAATGATCTACTGAAACCTATTTTCTCTACAAATTTTTCATTCAAAGGCTTTGGGGACTGTTTCGGACCATATAATTAGCTTACGTACTTCATCAAGCTGTTTGTCGAATCCATCGGGTATCTCCGTGTAAACGTCTTTCTTCAAAATCCCATTCAGAAATGCACATCCACCTGATGAAAAATGAGTTTGAATGGATTTGAGAATGCCAAATTGATTCTAATTGTAGACATTTTCGCTACAGGTGCGTAGCTTTCAGAGTAGTCTAGTTATTCTTGCTGTAGAAATCCTCTTGCTACCAGTCGAGCTTTAAATTTTGTTGGTGATGTTGGCCATTAATTTTGTTGCAAAAATAGAATAGTTCAAGTGAATTGTCAAGTCAATCAAAATAAACGATATTTCCTCCCTCTCCTTTTCCTCTTTAATAATAATAACAATAATAGTCTTTATTGGAAAACAAAAATCGATAGTTTATCAAAAGGCGAAGTTCAAATCTGAAGTGCAGAATACTACAGCTTTGTTCTTCCACATCCATATGACATTCGTTTCTAGTAGTGATTAAGTATTCTTCACAACATGAAGTTTGGTTGGTACTTGTTAGATTCGGTGATATGCTTGCTTGAGTTTTTTCGTCGGGTCGATGGTGTTCTTCAGGTTTTCATCGATAATAATTTCTCTTTCGACTACTGTTTAGGAATGTGTAGATATGCTGTGCATCCAAAAATTCTACGTTTGGAAATGTTTGGTTTCGTGTTGTACCATAATTCCGCAGGAGTCTTGTCTATATTCAATGCTTCTGTAGGCCTTCTATTCAGTAGATAAACTGCTGCCAGTATTGCTTCGTTCCATAAATATTTCTGCAAATTTCTTCCCATTTCTTCATTGTTCGCGCACAGTCGAGTAAACTTCTATTCATACGTTCGATAACTCCGTTTCGGTCTACGGAACGTTCTACCTATAATTTTTTTTTGCCTTTTTGTGCCCAAAAATTTGTGAATTATTTCGATACATCACATCAAATACGTGCAATATTTCTTTAAAAATAAGAATGTACCATGGCTTTATATGCCTTAAAACATTGGTGTACTTCATTTTCATGTTGTAGGATGTAGACAATGATGGAATGGGTATAATCGTTAATAAGTGTTAAAAAAACTCTTCTATTCCAGGAAGCAGGATATATTGGTCCTCACAAATCGCAAGAATCAACTCAAGTGATCTTCTTGTAAGATATTGTGAAAATGTATGTGACAGTTTTGTTTGTTTCCCTTCAATGCAAGTGTCACATAACGACGATTTATCTAGATTCATTTTTCCATCCATACCGTTAATCATTTCTAATTTCTGCATTTTTTTCTTGATTTAGATTCTTGAAAACTGAGCATTCTGACATTCAACGAATAAATTTAGTTTGTACATATTTTCTGTTCTGTTTGCATCGGCATCGGCTACAAGGTTATTTTTCTTATATATATTCTTGCCTGTCCATTTTCAAATATTATTTTCCTGGCCAAGGATTCCATTTTACGCACAGAAAAAAAGACATATTTCACGTAGAGTACATTTTCTGTGTTATAGTCTTCTTTCTATCTGTCCATTTACTTCTATTACAGCATCAATTGTACCAATCTCTGAAGCGGTAAGAGATTAACCAGCTTTCGCAACTATAATTTTGATTCGATCTTCTAGAGCTCTTCTCAAACTGGACAATTTTAACTGGTTGGTGAGATGTTCAGATGAAACAGAATCCAGATACCAAATACTTCATCATATTCTTCAATATTAGCATTTGCTAGAAATGAAACTGCACTACTACATTGCTCGACTTTTTAGGAAATGACGCTCCAAACCTACGGCTTATTCAAATTTTAGTGTTAATAATTTCTTCCTAAGCATCAATTGTGTTGCGATACCTTTTCGTTCAAATGTTGTTTGTGAAGTTTTCCAAATGGGAGTTTCCTCTTTTTTTAATTCTAAGTGCGAATCAGTAATACTTTGGACTTGTAACGATTTGTATTTCTTCTCCTTCATTTTTGTTTCATATTTCTTCTTCTGTAACATCTGCTGTGATGGAATGTAACATTGTTCAACATGTTTCTCCAGGCAATCAATCAAGTCATATTCTTCACGCAGTTAATCCAGTTAATATAGGGATCCTATATTTTTCATCCAAATGTTCCATAATAATGATAAACACTAACCGTTGATTTCATTTTTTTTTCACGTTTATTATTTTTCTTGGTTAATTTTTCTTTCTGCTTCCTTTTCTTCAATAACCACGCTCTGCTGCCTTGAAAGGCCCGTTATCACACAGATATCTGTATTAGTTACTTTATATTACTTCTTATTGAACAACGTTACATAATTCAAAAACTATTTAACAACATGGATTTTTTTATATACAGAGACTTTTTTTATTTCTAAAAAACAGAGATACTAAATGAAAAATTACTGTCTCAACATATATAATATTGTTTATTTGTTCCGTAGTTTTCTGGGTTTCTAACCTACCAAAATCTGCAAAAATAAAAATTAATATTGGAATTTATTCAAATGTAGAAGGGCAGATTTTTTATCTAATTTTAATTTTGCTATAAAAATATATAAAAAAAATATATATAAAAATTTTGGAACGTATAGTCATCAGAAATGAAATTGTCGTGTGGTATATTACATAGAAAGGTAAGAGATGGGCTGTTACGGAAGAAAAATTAAGATTTGATGGAATGTATTGAAATATTCGAAGATTCAACAGAGTTATCTGTAAAACGTTAGAATCAGTTATCCGCAGGCTCGATTACGCCAGTACACCGAATAAGGTATGCAACAGAAATACAAGAGTTATGAGAGAAGATTGATTACAATTCCTTCTTACAATATCCCTTTTGAATAGATACTTCATAAAAAACATTTTTTAAATAAGCCAGTCTGTGTATATATAATATCAGTGCTCGTTCCGAAATCATAATTGAATAAAACTTAAATTATTTTGTTCTGGATTCTTTGTACTTTACCCATTAATGTTATCCCACATGTGCACCAGACTGGAATTAAGTAGTTTAGTATCGATAAGAAGATGGCGTTATAAATTTGTTTTGCAGTTGATTTGTACAGATAGTCTCTGCAGTGATAAATTGCACCAATCATCATCCAAATAATCATACTGCTTTCTATTTGAAAGGTAGGTTGAGAGTAATCTTAGAAGGTTACCTCTTATTCCCATATTTTCCAATTTATTCAACAATATTTTGTGGTCCACAACATCAAAATCTACAAATACTCTCAGTACATACATTTTCTTATCAAGTTCTCCTGAGATGTAGCTCACAAAATCAGTTGTTGTACTGAGAGTACTACTATTTTCTTGAAAGCCATTTTGATAGTCATCAAATCCAACTTCAGTCCATTTAATGCTTCTAATACTTCAAATTCATTAGTTTCATACATTACTATGGAGTTACTGTTCCAGATTTCCTCATACCTCCAATCTACTTGATTTTTTCCTATGTTGTCCGCTATATTTTTTCCTATATTTACAAAATAGCTATCAAACATGTTTCCCATCACAGATTTATTATCACAGATAACCTGACCATCCTGTTCTATACTTTCAATATTATTTATATTTTTTTTTTACTTTTTATTGGATTGTTAATAAATTTCCATGTTCCCCGCTTTCACCCATTGGCTTTCAAAGTACTTCTTTAGTGGTCTTCTTTTTTTGTCAACATTTTTTTTTTATTTTGAATTCCATCTAAATATACTTGTCATACGGATTTTTAATTTACGCTTATTCAGTTTTTCCCTTTTTTTCATAAGTTCTAAGAACTCTCTTGTTATCCAACCTTCGTTTTCTCTATGTTTAAGAAATTGAAACGATGTAGCCTCTTTTTTACTTATATGTATTGCAGACACTAACAGTTCGAAAGAATCGATTTTTTGCCTTTTACAAATTTCCTCAAATTTTTGCTTGAACTGTATCTGATTCAATACACTTCTTTTTTGAATCAATTTCTTATCTTTTTCAACTATTCTCAATTCTAATATATTATTATCTGATATAGATTTATTACTAATTCCAAAGAACGACGGCCTTCAAACCCGAAGAAAAGTAGTAATACTGACACCCTCGGCCGCGAAAGCCTTAACCATTTTGTCCTATTAGGATTGAATTTTTATTATTTTCACTCAAAATTTCGTCAAACTCAGTTATATGTATGTATGCATATCATGTTCTGATTTAACCATTGTGTGTATTTGTTGATAATGTTAATATTGAAAATGTTAATTATATTATTCATGTATTTTTTTTTAATTGTTCCTCTATAAACATTACATGTTTCTTGGATCAATAAACGTTAACTAACTAATTAACGGGATGGTGGTCTATATAGTCCACATAGTGTGATATTGCTTTCAAATAGTGTTAATACTCACATAATGTAAATTGAGATTGAGGTGTCAACTCTACACATTTTATGTGATACCATCAATCGCATTTACTGCATAAAATTCAATAAGTTTTGTTGCAACTCTTATCACAAACATTGAAATTGTCAACCATTACCATTACTATAACCAGTGTATGAGTATATCAGAACACCTATATCCGAATTTTGATAATGAATAATTCTTTCAATTCATTTTTCAGGCATGCCCAGCAGTAGAGGAGAAGATTGGCAACCTCTGTTACTATACCGAAACTCTCTACTGCATGGAGAAACTGACCAGCTACCAACAACCAGCAAGAGGGCCTACGGAAGAAAGAGGCCCAAGTCGCCTGATTCTGACCAAGATCAGAATGACGATTTATCAGATCAGGAGTTTCCCGGTAACCTCTACGGTTAAAATGTTGAAAAATATCAATTTTTAAGGTATAAGGTTTGATATATAACTTGTTCAATAATTGAATTTTATTGATTTGCACCCAACTTTTTGATTTTAAGTATGTACTTGTATGTAATATTTATTCAATGATTTTACATTTTTGAAGAAACTTTTGTATTATTGAAAATTATAAGTGAATATGAATTCGAACAGAGACCTATTATTTTTTTTAGTAAAATCATCCAACGGAGTATATGAGTATATGTAACTATTTTTAGTCTTGAGTAAAGAAATACAGAATTTCAGTGATATACTATCTGAGAGATATTAAAGAGTATTTGCCTAGAGATTTTCCAAATTGGAGAATGGTGAGGCATGAATAAAAATATCTTTTATCATTTATATTTTTTATACAGGTTGTCTCGTGGTCATGATGTAAAGAGACAAGTCTCTCAACCAGACAATCCAGGTTCCAATCCTGGAAGCACCAGAATTTTTTCAATTCGGTATTTGCCGTCTAGCCACGGAGCCAAAGTGGTCCAGATTACACTTCATAAACTGTAGGTCCCTGGTATCCCTTGCTCGCACACTCTTGAATGAGTTTCTGAGGGAATTCCTAAAAACTTAGGATACTCGTTATAAGAAATTTTTATTTCTTTTATAGATTGAAGGTGAAACCCTCACTAGTTCATTTGCTTTATATATATATATATATATATATATATATATATATATTATATATATATATTATATATATATATATATATATACACTTCACTTGGTCATTGCTGTCGTGCGACTGGCCATCATCTCCCTAGACACATCATCCTTCGCTGAGTCAAGGATTGAATAATCGAACCGAAAAGTAAACTGAATCATATTTAAGATAGGGGGCCGTTCATAAAATACGTTCGCATACAAGGGGGGGGGAGGGGTCTGCCTGAGTGTGACAAGATGTGACAAGGGGGGACGGGGGGTATACGGCAACGTGACGTTCGCCGTTTATTATTTTTTGACATCAGCGCTAGCCAGCGTGACCACTTTGGTAGAAATCTACTTTTTTATTAGATTTCTGACAAAAATTGAAAAATTTTGGTATGAAAGAAATTTTCAGTAGATTTTTGTAGAAATCTGCATGTGCGACATCTTCTAACGAATTCCTAAACTCGTCAGATTTTTAATCAAATCTATAGTGACTCCATCTTAGCGAATGAATTTTCAATTGAGAATGCGAATTAATCTTGTTACAGTACACTGTATTTCACTATACAAATGAAACAAAATAAAGCGATTTTTAACTGTTTCATTGTGTTATTGAGCATTGAATCTTCTGATTATGTGAAATATGTATATTATTTGTGGCCATCCATATTGAAATTGTTTATAAATATCTTGAAACCAAAGGCCAACCAACATATAAATCATTTAAATTTGTAAAACAAAAGAAATTCCACCCTCCAGGGTGTTTTCTATTATATATGAACATCGCACCTAGTAGTCAGATGCTAAAAAACGATATGTATCGGCCAACAGATATCGTAGCAGTTTTCCGTAAATGGTTTAGTAGTTTTTAGTAGAGTCGAACTCATGATATGGTAGATTCGAGCAGAAAAAAGTAATCACACTGGTGCTAGCTCTGTGGCGCGACTCTAGCGGCGTTGCGATCCGTCACAACGGGTTTCTTTGTTTTTCCAATACTTGAGACAGTAACGTTTCCACGTTTCCTCTCGATTCAGTAACTGACTTCTGAATAATAGAAATATTATTTATTATTTATATGTGCGTTATGAAAGATATTTATTAATTTATTTAAATTTTATTATAATAACCAAATAAATATTTTTAATTTTCAGAATTATTTGTGTACTATCATTTAGAATTTATCATACTCAGTAGGGGGGGGTGTCTTAGTTTTTGTGACGAAATATTTCTAGGGGGGTCGCCAAAAGTGTGACAGCGTGACAATGGGGGGGGAGGGGGTCAAAAAAAGCTGATTTTAGTGTGACGTATTTTATGAACGGCCCCTAGTACATCTCTACCTTTTTCCAAACAGAATAATACAAACAAATGATTCACTGAATACTATAATGTTACGTCCTAGCGCCGGCCCTGACCATATCGTAAACGCAAGGCGAGGGATCGCGTCGTAACGAACGTCATTTTCCTGGAACCCGGCGTAAGCCGCCTGGAGAAGTCGAGACGCGTCATCGGGGCTTCTCTCGACGATTCTCGATTGGCACGCAGATATATATACGCGACAGGTTTCGCTGCGGAAAGAATTGGTATTACAGAGAAGTTTTTATTCGGAGCTAAGTGAAGCGAGATTAGTAGAGCTAAGTGGCGAGAGTTATTGAGATCTAAGTGGAAAGAGCTTTTATTTGTTATTGCTAAGTGCAAGAAGTGTGTAGAATTGTTAGTACAGAGAGTTTTAGTAGCGAGCGAGCATTGGAAAGTTATCGGAGCGATTTAAGTGATTGTGTTGTATTGTTTTGTGATAGAGAGTTATAATAAAAAGTAGTTTAGTGTTGTTTGGTGTTTCAATCGACGAACCCAGAGGAATATCGTAACAGTGTTATCAGAATTGAGATTTTCCAAGGGATAAATCGTAACAGTGGTGTCAGAAGTGGGATTTTTCCAAGGATAAATCGTAACAGTGGTGTCGGAAGTGGAATTTTTGCTGGTAAATAAAAACAATTTATGGTTAATACGAGAAGTACATCTTACGATACGATGGAGGATGTGTTGAAATTTATGCAAAACCAATTTGCGGATTGGGAAAGACGACGACAGGAAGATGAAAAGCGTCGGCTGGAGGAGAAAGAATTAGATGAAAAGCGACGGCTGGAGGAAAAAGAATTGGCGGAAAAGCGACGGCAGGAGGAAAAACAAGAACGAGAAGAATCGCTCAAGAAAATTCTCGATAACGAAAAGAAAGAACGGGAAGAAGCACTCCAGAAAATTCTCGAAGAACAGAGAAAAGAACGAGAAAACCTCCAGAAAATTCTAGAACAACAAAAGAATGAAATAGAGCAATTAGAAAAACAACAAAAAGCAGACTTCCAGAAAGTTCTAGAAAATCAGGACAAGTTCTTCGAGCATGTTTCACATGAAACTGAAGTGCGAGTGGAAAAACTAAAGGAAGAACTGAAGGGAGACGTCAATAAGAAAGTGGATATAGTGCGAGAGGAGATGAGAGGTCTAGAAAAACAGATAGCTCTTCTCAAGAACCGAGATCGCCGAGACAGTGTTGCCACGTCAGGAATTTCCGTGAAACCACCGACTTTCGATGGTCAGTCGTCTTGGTCCATGTACCGTCGACAATTTGAGGCTGCGGCAGAAACTAATGGATGGGGCGACGAAGAAAAAGCTACGGCACTAATAGTAGCTTCGAGAGGGCCAGCTTTGGGTATATTACAAACGATACCCATAGAACAGCAGAAGCAATATCAGGACCTGATTTCTGCACTGGAGTTGAGGTATGGCGATCAACACCGAGAACAGCTGTACCGGGCCCAAATGAAGACTCGCACACAAAAATCAGGTGAGAGTCTGCAAGAATTTGAGGCAGATGTTCGACGCCTAATCCAGCTGGCATATCCAGAAGCACCCGGAGATTTCAAGGAGCAGTTGGCTGTGCAGATATTTATAGACGGACTGAGAGACCCAGAAGTACAAAGAACTTTACGATTGACGAGTTTCAAGAGAAGTAGCGATGCTTTGGTTCGTTCTTTGGAAGTGGAGGCGGCCTTCAACACGTCGAGGCCGAAAGTGCGTGCAGTTTCAATAGAAGAACCGGAACAACGATTTGGCACAGCAAATAGTTCAGTCGAGAAGGTTCTGGAAGAAATCAAATCAATGATAAGTGGCATCAGCACCCAGAAGAAGAAGACATGCTATAGATGTGGGAAACCTGGACATCTTATAAAAGACTGTTGGGTGAAAATGTCGCAGAGGATCTGCTATAGCTGTAGAAGGCCGGGGCATTTCATAAAAGACTGCTGGAAGAGAATGACACAAAGTAAATGTTATAGATGTGGAAGATCAGGGCATTTCATGAAAGATTGTAAGGTGAGAATGCCACCAAAATCCAAGTCACCTGCCAGGACGCCGACAAGTTCGCAAGCACCTGCGAGGTCAAGGTCACCGAGGGTCATCTGTGTTAACAGGCTAAAAAGAACATCTGAGAGCCTCACCATTCCAGGGAAATTGAATAAAATGGATGTAATATGCACCATAGACACCGGTGCTGCAGTTTCCTTGGTACGCAGCGACATCCTTCGGCCTGGAAACGTAAAGCCTATTTCATCCAACGTCTTGATTCGGACAGTCACTGGTGAAAACGCACCTATTCGAGGAGAGGCTGAGATTACGTTGATTCTTGGGCGACTCACTATCACAGGTACTGTTTACGTCGCAGATATAGAAGATGAAGTCATACTCGGAATGGACTTAATCAGTGACCATGGAATTTCATTCGACAATGAGCAAAAGATCATAAGGTTCGGAGAAGAAGAATTTGCCCTTACAACTCCAACGGAAAGGACGAAACCTGTCAAACTGCGATTATTGAAAACTGCGAGAATCTCTGCACTGTCGAAGGAAGAAACTTGTGTCATAGAGAATAATGTCCCTGAATGCAGCGTCCACTCATCGGATTTCGGACGAGTCCAGGTGAAGACAGAAAAAGCCATCCCTGTGAGAGCCGCCAGGTGTCGCGTTGGAGGTACCAGTGACATATATGAGATGAAAACAACTGGAAGGGCTGACTTGGTCAAACAGAAAGTCAACAATGGCCAAGTCCACTCTATTCATCAACCATCAAGTAGAGTTCCATTCCCTAAGCGACAAGAGATGCTGGAGCGCATTGACAGGAGGAAGGCGCGGCACTATCGGAAGGTAAATACTGGCGGATTTCATGAAGGAGATCGAGTGTGGCTGTATAACCCCCGTCGTAGGATGAATGATGTGGTGTACAGTGTTCAACGTAAGCCTAGAACAAACAGGAGAGTCGTACACCTAAAGGGACTAAAATGTTACAGTGGGCATAACGAGATGTTATTTGATCGGGACGATCAAAATTGAGAGGGGGATAATGTTACGTCCTAGCGCCGGCCCTGACCATATCGTAAACGCAAGGCGAGGGATCGCGTCGTAACGAACGTCATTTTCCTGGAACCCGTCTTAAGCCGCCTGGAGAATTCGAGACGCGTCATCGGGGCTCCTCTCGACGATTCTCGATTGGCACGCAGATATATATACGCGACAGGTTTCGCTGCGGAAAAAATTGGTATTACAGAGAAGTTTTTATTCGGAGCTAAGTGAAGCGAGATTAGTAGAGCTAAGTGGCGAGAGTTATTGAGATCTAAGTGGAAAGAGCTTTTATTTGTTATTGCTAAGTGCAAGAAGTGTGTAGAATTGTGAGTACAGAGAGTTTTAGTAGCGAGCGAGCATTGGAAAGTTATCGGAGCGATTTAAGTGATTGTGTTGTATTGTTTTGTGATAGAGAGTTATAATAAAAAGTAGTTTAGTGTTGTTTGGTGTTTCAATCGACGAACCCAGAGGAATATCGTAACAGTGTTATCAGAATTGAGATTTTCCAAGGGATAAATCGTAACAATAATAATTTTCGAGTTTTGAATTCACACGTTACCTTTTTCCAAAAACAATTTAAGAAAATGACATACTTCGTTCGAACACTATTCGACCATGGTATAATAAACTCACCCTTGTTTCAGGGTTAGTCCAGGTTTTCACCTTCCCTATTTGACAGGTCATCATTCAACAAATTATCATTGTCTCTAAGGACTCGAAGTGTGTTTTCAACCCGTTTATCATGTTCTACTTCATTTGAGGCAAAGATTAGAATATCATCGATACAGTTTATTGTACCATCGCAGTCAATCAGGATTCTTTCCAAAATCTTCTGGAAAATTTCGGAGCACAAGAGATTCCAAACATCAGAATAGAATTTATTCATCTATGAAAGTAATACATAGTTGTACATCAATCTCTTATATCGATATAAACCTTTGCTAGTGATGAACATAGTAATGAAACGGGACTCAGGAGAAATCTCGATCTGATAGAACGCATCTTTAATGTCGAGTTTGGAAAACAATTTGGCTCTCCTGAAGTGGGGTATGAGAGTATCCATAGTTGGAAGAGGGTGATTTTCACGAATAATTGCAGAAGTTGCCCTTCTCATGTCAATACAGATGCGTACTTCCCCGTTCCCCTTCAACACAGGGACCATAGGTGATACTCATCTCGAAGGTTCGTTGACTTCTTCGATTATGTCAGATTCAACTAACTCTCTCAGCTTGGATTCAATCTTGTCTTCCAACAGAAGTGGCACTCTTCGATATGGTTGACAAATTGGTGTGACAGTCTTATCGACTGGAATGTCAACAATGACACCTTTGAACTTTGGCAACTGTCCAACAGCGTTGTTTACTGGAAGACCGATTTTAAAAACACCCAAAGCTATGGCTGTCGATTTTCCCAATAAATTCTTGGATCCCCCTCTAGTTACATAAAATGTTGCGTTCTCCGATTTATTGTTTACCGAGATATGAGACTGGAAGGATCCTAGTACTTCCAAGGGTTCCTTACTGGCGTAGGAGGAAAGTACCTTGTCGGGATTTTTTATTTGATTCTGGACAATTACTTTCTGACATTTCAAAAATTCCCAAGATTTATCAGATATCAAATTGCTTTTACTACCAGAGTCAATGAGCATATCAACCTAACTCCGCCAATGTTAGTTTGAACTGAACAATCGTCGTCTATGTAAAAAACATAATCGGTCGCCTTACCTTCATTTTCAGAGTTGTCAACAAAATCTACTTCATTTTGATACTGAAAGCGTCTGGAACTTGATGGTTTATTCAATTTACGTTTATTTCGAGGCTTATAATCATTCGACATATTTCTTCCCTTGAGGAATTCTCTGCAACATCTCTGATAATGACCACGTTTTCCACACGTTCGAGATGTTGCATTTACAGCGAGGCATTTCTGATCTGGATGAAGTAGTTTGAAGCCACACCTATCGCATATTTCAATTCTAGATCGCCTATTTGCTCTGATAGAATTAGATATCTTATTAATGTTTTGGAAACTGTTGGATGATGAACTGCCCTCAATCGTTCCAGTTCTCTGTTAGCTGTTTCTAAAGATTTTGCTTCGGATATAATGGTATGAATTGTAACATCATCACTCATACTCAAATTTTTTTTCCTCAATTCTGTTGAGGCACATTTTTCGAAAATTCGATCTATTAGATGTTCATCTATCTTATCAAATTTTCACTTCAAGGCTTGTGCTCTCAGACGCACTAAAAATTTATCAAAAGTTTCATCATTTTCTTGTTTCAATTGTCGAAAGATGTGCCGTGCCGTTCATAAAGTTTACTCTGTTTAGGGTAAAAGTACTCATCTAGTTCTCCTAAAGCTACTCCAAAAACATCTTGGTGTTCCTGTAAGTTTGATTGTTCCACGTGGGCTCCAGGGATGTTGTGATAAATCTCTTGCAAACCGAGTCCCCCTGTATTTAACAGAAGGGCTCTCTTCCGAATCGGGTATTCTATGTTCGATGCAATCAGGAAAATTTCGAATGCCCGCTTCCATTTTTCCCAACGCAATCCCACAGAGCTGGGGTCAACTTCACACTCAAAAGCCTCCAACGATGATACGTTCGCCATTTGAAAACTTGAAATCTGAAAATTTAATATAACTTATAGATTTCATGTTCTATTCTTCGTTCAACAAAATTGTGGGGAACTTATTCATAATCGGGTGATTTGTGAACTGAACTCATTATCATTTATGTTCGTTGAATGTAGCTTTTGCCTTCCCTACCAGGAAATTTTGATTTCGGGGGTTCAAACTCCAGTCTTTTCGATCACGTGGTGTCCAAACCGCGGGCTTTTTGATCACGCGGTATCCAACCGTGGGATATTTTGATCACGCGGTAACCAAACCACGGGATTTTTGATCACGCGGTATCCAACTGTGGGATTTTTTGATCACGCGGTAACCAAACCGCGGGATTTTTTGATCACTCGGTAACCAAACCGCAGGCTTTTTGATAATTCAGGCGCCTACCTGCTCCACCACATATATCAGATGATTGAACTCAGGCATAGCAAAGAACGAACGAGTTGGAAATAGATAGGTGCGTAACGAGTATATTTCACCAAACTTTCTGTGAATTCAACACGCTTTACTAACCTTATTATCCTCGTCGCCACTGTAATGTTCCACCTTTTTCCTTATATTTCACTGGTCACTTCTACGTAAACGTTTTCTTTGGAGTTGAGTTGAGTCGAACGGACGTGTTTCAGTGCTACTCCGTAAAATATATTCGAATTGTAGTAAAACAGTGGATATAAAATGGTGATCACTCGTGCTGATAAACATGGAGAAATCTCATTGACTGAGGTAATGAAAGAAATCATTTCACAAGAAATTAGAAATCTTTCAAAAACATTTTGCGACGAGATAGCTGAATTGAAACGGGAAATTGAAGTACTGAAACAAACCAATATTGATTTGATCAAACTTCTCACAAAAAATACTGACCAACTGCAAATCCAAAAAGATTTTGATAGTGAAGCAAAAAATTCGTTATCATCATGTTCATCAGAAAACACAATAGCAGAACAGAATGTGATCACTGATGAAAGCGTAAAAACTATGTCATCGTGGACGGATGTTCGAAAAAAGAGACAAAATAGTAAACAAATCCATAGGCCATTGGATTTGAAAGAAAAAAATAAACCGATTGTCGGAACGAGTTCCACTGATGATAAGGATGACGATTTCGGAGGAGGGGAGTCGCTGCTCTGGCTGTATGTTGGACATTGCAAACAGCAAGCCACCGCTGAGAAAGTGAAATCGTACCTACAGAAAAAATCGCCAGGATATGAATTTGAAGTGGATCAGTTGAATACTGTAGGAAGAATTAAAGCATTCAAGGTGGGTGCACCTGTTGAACTCAAAGATATTTTATATCAACCAAATTACTGGCCTGATAAAGTAATTGTGAAGAGATTTCTCTTTCGAAGGCCAGCTCGTAGCTCGCAGGTTTCCAACGAAGAGTTTTAATTATCATTCAGTGAACATTTCAGAATTCGACTGTATAAGAATCCTTCATATAAATGTTCAGTCACTGTCAAATAAAATTAACCAAATTGAAATGATTATACAAACCAGAAATATAAATATATTGAGGTATCTCAGAATCATGGTGTTCTGCTGAAAATATCATGGCGATGAATTTGAATAATTTTATCGAGCTAGTTTTTTCAATAGAAAACACCATATTCATGGTGGTGTTATAATTTATGTGCGTAATAATTTGAGTTCTGAGCATATGTTAATCGCCAAATTTTCAGAAGAAATGCATTTCGAGTGCAGTGGTATATCTTTCGATATCAACAACCAAAAATATAGTTTGATTAATATATACAGACCTCCAAGTGGTAACATGGAAACATTCCTTAGCAGACTTTCAGCTATTCTTAATGATATTGCAAAAAAAATCGAAAATGTGATAATTTGTGGCGATATGAATGTTGATAATTTGAATTCTCAAAGAAATATGCAGAAAGAGAAAAATAGACACCTGTTTCTCGATCTACTCGAAAGTTACCAGCTGTCATTCAAAAATAAATTACCCACAAGGGTATATAATGATGTAAATGATATTACTCATTCATCGCAAATTGACTACTTTGCAACAAACATTGACAATCCATTGTATGATGAGAAAGTTGTACAACTTAATTTGAGCGACCATCTCGGAATATTATTTTCTGTGAAAATTGAAAGTGATTCAAAAAAAGACAGCAAGAGAATGAAATGTTTAGAAAACGGATTACAACAAAAGAAAACATTGATAAGCTACATGAATTGTTACAGAATGAAACATATCAGTCTGTTTATGGATGTAACCATGTCGATCTTGCGTACGATTATTTCTTAGAAATTCTAACGAAAGCTTTAGACACGACCTGCCCGTTCAAAAATATCAGAGTTGTTAGTAATGTGAATAGAAATGAATGGATCACGGAAAATTTGAGGCAGGAGGGTACACAGTTGAAAGACTTATTCTGGATTGCGCATAATACCAAAGACAAAACATTAATAGACAGGTATCAAGAATTAAAAAAACAACCTAAAACAAATATAAGTAATACAAAAAATATGTACTTTCAACATGAAATCAATAAAATAGATTTAATAAGTAAAAAACAAAAAGCAGTTTGAAAAATTGTTGATGAGAGGAGAGGAAAAACCTCAATTAAAAATCATGTTAAAAAAATAACCATCGATAACCAAGAAATTGATGATCCTCAGAAAGTTGTAGAGGCATTTGCTGAATATTTTTCAACAGCCGTGTCTGATAATATAAAAACATATTGTGAAAATGATATTTCAATGCACACCACTGATGTAGGTTTGCTGAATTCATTCTACTTCGAACATATTACTGAGTACGATGTTTTAGAGGCGATTGGTCGAATAAAGAATAAGAGATCTGTAGGTTTTGATGGTTTGCAAACAGAAATCATCAAAGAAATAGCTCGGCACATTGTCAAACCGCTTAGTTACCTTATCAATTTATCAGTGACAAAAGGGCATTTTCCGAACCTACTGAAGATAGGTAAAGTTTTACCTCTGTACAAAAAAAGAAATCATCTACTTCTAGAGAATTATCGACCAATTACTATTCCAAGTGTGATAAGTAAACTCATAGAGAGATGCATTTATGATAAAATTATTTCATTTGTAGAAAAATATAAAATTATCGCTAGATGTCAAAATGGTTTTTACCCTGGTAGGTCAACGGAGAGTGCCGCTATCTCGTTTCTAGAATACATATACAGTCAACTTGATGAGGGTATCTACGTTGGAGCACTTTTTTTTATTTATCAAGGGCCTTCGATTCTATAGACTTAGAAATTATTAGCGACAAATTGTATACTCTTGGATTCAGAGGGAATTTTCACACATGGTTGATGTCTTACCTCGGTTTCAGGAAAATATATGTGAATCTCAGGTCTGAGTGTCATGATGTTGAACTTGGAGTTCGATTTTGGGGCCACTGATTTTTTTATTTTTCATTAATGACCTTCCTGTACATGTTAGAACTAAAATGATGATTTTATACGCAGATGATACATCTATAGCTGAAGAAGCTCGAACACCAGAAGAGCTCCAAATGAAACTAAATATTGTTGCAGACCATTTCATAGCATGGTGTAATTCTAACAAAATTATTGTAAATGCGAGCAAAACAGTATTAATACAGTTTTTTGGAAAAAAGTCACAAAACTTTCCTTTAAATGTTTATGTTAATAATGAGTCCATCAGACCATCAGATTCAACAAAATTTTTGGGAACTTGGGTTGATCATAATCTCAACTGGAAAAAACATATCGAGCATATGTGTAAAAAGATAAAAACAAATTTCTATGCCATGCTACAACTTAAAGGAATTCTAGATAGAAAGTCTCTCATTGACATATATCATATATATGGGGAAGTAGTAGTGATATCAATCGAGTTTTTGTCTTACAAAAAAGAGTGATACGAATGATTTTTGACTTGAAGTGGAATGAATCCTGCAGGCCAACCTTCATAAAAAGCTGTATATTAACAGTTCCAGCTCTCTACATATACAATTGTCTGATATACGTGAAGAAAAATGAAAATAGCTTCGAAACGACTTCGCGATGGTACAGTTATCCCACAAGAAAAGGTGAATCAATAAGGCTCAAACAACATAAAACAAGTTTGTATGAAAAAACTGAGATCATTTTTACTTCAAAATAGTTTTTATTCAGTCTCAGAATATTTAGAGAAGAAGTGGTGTAGGTGTCATTTTTATTGATTTGTTTAGATATTGTGTACGAGTATAAGTCTAAGTGTGATGTGCATATGAGTGTATATTGAAAATGTATATCTTATGTTTGAAGTATATTTTAATAATACATGTATGTATGGACTCTATTTGTGTCCATATTATGTATGTATGATTTTACAGCTTTCAATTGACGATTCCTATATCACTTTTGTGATCTATGGTTAATAAATGAATTGAATTTATTCTCTGTAATAAGCACTTCACTTGGTCATTGCTGTCGTGCGACTGGCCCTCATTTTCCTAGACACATCATCCTTCGCTGAGTCAAGTATTGAATAATCAAACCGAAAACTAAACTGAATCATATTTTATTGATAAGATAGTATAGATGGGCGAGAAATAATAAAGTGGACTGTATAAGTATTAGATTAATTTTCGAAATCAATGGCAGATCGATAGGTAATAAAAAAATAAAACCAACCTCTTGATCGTCGCCTTTCTTCTTGAATCGGCAGGATTCCTTCACTTCTGTGCACAGAATTGGGGTTGATGACAATGTGTTGATAGCGATAGCATTATAGTTTTTTCTAATTTTGGAATAGCGGACACTAATAACTCGTCAAGCGAACTGACTCTTATTGTTGGCCATTTTCATACTGTAGTTGCGCGCTACCCTTCGGTCGGTTGGTACCCCATCCACGCGAAAAAACTAATTTTTCGAAATATAGAATGAACCACCAGTCTCTGATAATATTCAGACATGCAAAGCTAATCATTTTTCCCTTTATTGGGGAGGAAAATAAACCATTAATATATATATATATAGAGAGAGAGAATAGTTTCGATCCCAGTATTGTTCCCTGCGGAATACCGTATTCTATGGTCTTTCAATTGCTTTTTTCACCATTAATCCTTACACATTGCTGTGGATCTTTGAGGTATGCTCTGAGAAGCTTGAGGGAATCATTTCTACTTTCCAAGGTTGATGACATTATATGGTGGCTTACAGTATCAAGAGCTTTTGCGAGATCTAAGAACACAGTCATGGATGGTTTACTTTGATCCAGAGCTTCATATATTTTTGATGTTAATTCTAGTATGGTGTCCTGAGTAGATTTACTCTTTGAAACCAAATTGCATGGCGGAAAGTAAATTATTTTTATTGAGATAGCTTGTTAATCTTGCTATTAAGGTTTTCTCGAATATTTTACTGACCACCAGCAATATTGATGATTTCACCTGTAAGATGTTGGACTATTGAGTTATTGAAAATATTCTCATTTGAAATGTAGTTTGGGTTTCTATCGATTTTAGCTGCTAGATTTTTGCCCATATTAATATAGTTGCCATTGAATCGTTCTACAATGTTTTTAATATCAGTGGCTAAGTAACCTGAATCATCTTCAATTGAGTTTATTTCATTCAATTCACTCTTTCCAAACATATCGTTGATATTGTGTCAAAGTTTCTTTGAGTCATTTCTATCATCGCTTATACGAGCTTTGTAATAGTCAGTTTTAGTTTTATGGGGCTGCTTTTTTATTTTCATACTCATTGATTTGAACATCCAATCTTCCCTTTTTTTGTTACCTTTTGATTTTTATCTTTGTTACACTGTTTTATAGTTTGTTGCAACGTGTTTATAAATTCTTCTGTTGCAGAATCGACACACAATCACTGATGAACGTCTTCCCATAGAACTTTAGAAATATTCGAAATAAGCTTTTTATAATTAATTTGGTCAATAAACTCATTTTTTTTTCTTAATATTTGCCTTTTCGATTGCTATTTCAAGAACGGTAGGAGAGTGATCTGTAATATCAGTTTGGACAATTATTGGTATCAACAAATTAACATCAGTCTTACTTTTGACAAAAATATGATCAATACAAGAATCTGACACCGTAAGCGTAACGGCATTTACCGTGACCAAAAAACCATGATCACCCATGACATCTAGGTATTCCTTCACCTCATTAGCATTTTTTTAGGATATTAATGTTGATATCTGCAACTAATATATTATAATTTATATTTTCGTCATCGGATGATTCGAGGTATAACTTCAATTCGGTGTTAAATTAATATACGCTAGTAGATGGTGATCAATATATACTGCATTGATCATGATGAAGGTGCCACCCATATTGAGTTTCAGTTTAATTAGATGACAACTATTCAATTCTTCAATAGTGTGATTAAAGGAAAGCTCAGATTTCAAAAATATTACAACTCTATCATTTTGGTTAAAGTTGCCCTTATTTCATGTCTTATAACCCTTTACATTGAAAACTTCTATATTTGATATTTTCCACGTTTCACTAAAAACTATACAGTCAAATGTGAGGTTGAATTGATTGATAGAAATCGAGGATTCGTCTAAATTCTTTGCTAGACTCCGGATGTTCTGATGGATCAATTTAAAATTTGGAATTTTTCTATTTATAGATAGAATCTGATCGGTTTCATTTACAACATTTAAAACATATGTAAGAACTTTTTATATGTTGCAATCGTTGATACATGGATTAGTTCTCTTTGGTTGAATGATAATACTATCCAAAACCTACGTACTAAGCCACAAGTTAGAAGAATAAATACATATTTTTCAATTTACACTATGAGTTTGCTTGCATAGCTGATTCATTTCTTTGACTTAGAGATAGTGCTTGACGAAACTGAACGTAATTTTCTCAAGAGTTCCACCGTCTTAGTGGGTTGCTAATTGGTTGCTGATGATGAAGAACTTGACTTTGGCGTATTCTCTTTCTCCTTTGGTTTTTCGTGATATTCTGCTTCCGAAGGAACTCAGAATTTTCCTCCTCAGTAAGAAGACGGGTGGGAGTAGTTGGTAAACTGTTTGTTTTTCTGCATTCACCTTCGTTATTTTCAATTTCCAGGATATCCTCAGGTGTATATTCTACTCCATTTATCACAAGTTTATTGCGCCGTATGAAATATTCTTCGTTATTGTCTTTTTCTTTCTGCCAGTGTCTCTTCAGAATTTGATAGTCTTGGAGAATGGTGAACAATGGGCTATTTCTTGTTTACTCAATTTTCTTTTTATGTTATCTTACCTATGCCAATTGTTGATGCACTTACTGTTTTTCACGTGATTTGGTATCTTTCAAAGTAAAGTGACTTCACTTCACACTGCAGAGAGAACGATACGACAACACGTTGTTGACACCTGACCAATTGATCGTACAAAAAGACCTTTATCAGTGGGGTGGATTCATTTGGCAAACACCTATTGATACTATCGACTTTCATTTCACCAATGTCCCTATTTGCAGGGCAGGGATTCATGCTGGCATGCAAGGTTTTTCTGCAATATTGCTTTGCCAATGGTTAGGCACAGAACACAAAAATGAACTTAGAAATATAACAGTCGCATTTCCTCGTGAAATTTAGGAGCTTAGGGTCAACAAAACCACCGAAGTAGCTATGTCGGTAATTTTGTTCCAGTTGGGAGAGGAGATACTGGATTGCTGACATCTTATGATGGTGTCAATTGATTTTGACGTCTATCTGACATGTAAAGCTTTTTGAAATTTTGAAAACTCCGAAGCATAACTTTCAAATTTATCTCAGAGAAATAGTTTCCTGCGAGTTATGAGCTGTATTTTATTCAACAGTAGATGAAGACCATGTTTCCCAAAAAATTCGCCAAAAAGTCATCGTTTATTCCGAGAATAACCCAATGATTTTCTATACTTGGATCGAGTGAGTCAAACCAACAAACTATAAAAATCTCTTCTGAATCAAATTTTCAATTATATCATATTTTGTGTTCGACGTACAGTTTTGTTCGGAATTCACGCTGCCACTATTGAAAGAAGACACACATGCTGCTCTCATTTCTCTTAACATTCCAGAAAAGTTAGAGAATATTATTCATTTGAACTGCGTCATATAATATGTGTGTTCGGGTTCACAACAAAAACAGTCCAGGAATAGTTCGAAATAGTTGGACTATTGACGAGTGAAGGGTTTGTCTCGAATATATCTACAATAATTGGGTGGGTGATTATTTTGAACCGTCCTTGATGAGTATTTATTGAGAATCCGAATACGGCTAATATGAGTCGTCTTAGCTTAGGGTATGTGACGCGATGTGTTCCGAAAAAAACTAACTGATTCTCGCACAGGTGTTATAATTCGTGGCGAGATGAATTTTTATTATTTGTTTGTTTGTATCGAACGTTCAATGTATGGAAAATCTGTCATCAGCTCGTCGACAATACAATATTGTGCATTTGTAGTTTCTACATTTTTCTCTAATCCATCTAACTTTGTTGAATAGTTGGGGTCAACAACTGTCTCAGGAAAGTTGCGCAATACTTTTTGGCTTTTACAAGTATGCTGTTGCCTATCCAAACTTGTTTCTGTAATCTGTGGCTAGGGGTTTTCGTTGATGAATATATGTCAAAGTCGTCCGAGTGTTATATGGTATGTTTGACTCGCATACAGAGAGATGAGTCGTTGAATTCACAAATTACTCTGGAAAAAATGTGCAGGCCTGTAAAGTACCAACACCCCATCTCGGTGACATTTCTGTCTCGCATTACAATTGGAAAAGGTGTACTCTTATAGCAATATATTTCTAATATTTCGACAAATTGTTTCTCGTCAGAATTTTTTTAACTGACACTTGACTTCTTGACAGATGACTTGGCGCCTTATAACCTTTCAATTTCCATGCGTTTATCTTATTCCACATGGTGTTCCACACAACACCAATTTTCTTCAGTGAAGGAACCCCTTCTACGTTCCATCAGTATCACGCTCGCTGTAGAAATGGCTCCAATCAAATATCAAATGGACATTTGGACCCCTAACTGCTGGCAATCGTGCTACTGCCCTGTTGCCTTCGAGAGCACGGCCCGCGTTCTTCTACAAAATGAATTGAAATTAGTTTCATCTATCCAAACAATTCGCTTTCCTTGTTGAATATATTCATTCAATTATCGAACATATTCAGCCCTCTTCCTCTTGTTTTCTTCTGTATTCATGGTTCATGATGAACTTGTTTTTGTTGTAAAGAGCCTTCCCTCCAAGTAGTTTCCCACTGTTGTACACGATATTACACTTCCAAAATAAACCCTTACTTTTTGTTGTATATGTTTCATTGTCAGGCCACAATCTTCTTCTATCCAAGAAACCATCATCCTAATTTGGTCTTCAGTAAGAAGTTTTGGTTTGATACCACCTTTTCGCAATACGGCATCCTCTTCCAGAATACACCCAGTGTTAAGCAGTTTCATAGTTTATTCGGAGTGTTTTCGCAAAAAAAAGCCCAATCGTAACCTTTCTGTGCACAATCTAAAATCCTTTTTCCGTCTTGCTGTATACTTTTCTATGGATAATTTCCTTTTCTTGTACGACTGTTCTACATAGGATGCATAACGCTTCCTCTATTCCTTCTGCATTTAAAGGTTCAACACATCATTTGTGAAGTAAATATCCACATGGTAATAGCTTCATAATATCTTGCCGCATCATTTTCACCCGACAAATGGCACAGTTGTCGCGAAAATTCATTGTTAAAACTTTGTTGTCTACAGACTGAGTAGACTGACAAGAAGTTAGAAATCATAGCCATTATAACTAATGGACTGGCCCTAAGAGAGAGAGAGAGAGAGAGAGAGAGAGGAATGCAGAATGAGCAAGATAGAATACTTATGTATAACCTCTAAGTGAATTCCTTCCCTAATGACGGATAGAGTATTTCAAGTCTAGAATTATCATTATGTCCTTCACAATATCACTTCAATGTGCATATCCTTTCTCTATTGTATTCCGCATCGTGTTATATAGAAAACTGTCGTTAAGGCCAGTCCATTAGTTATAATGTCTATGTTATAAATGAAAACATTTTGTTTCCCAGTAACTACAGTATAGGGCCGGACTTGATCAAAATTACTTTCGGAAGATGTCGAGAGATATTTTTTGATAGAATCCCCACCCACAAAAATCCAAAACTTGCATATATTCTTGTTGAAATCTGTGAAAATAATGCGCAGTTGAAATCTGCGCATATACAATGTGCGCACTATGTGCTCATAGGACCGACTATTGTGAATTCAGTGCGAAGATTGAATCTGCCCACATCTCGATTTATTCGTGTCGAGTAGGAGATTTGAGCCGGTTCAAAGCCCCCCCTCCCACTATGAGACTATGACTTATGACTAATTGATGACATGTGCTGTAATTAGGTTGACCTTGAACGATGTCTGGTGCAAAGTTTTACCTTGAACGCAATATCTAGACAGATGTAGAATATGTGTAAGACATCGGGTATGTGTGTCTGAGACTTCATATCCTTTGACCCTGAGATGGGTGAGGGGCGTACACGGTAATGCAGATTATCCTTCATGTGTACTAAGTACAAACATTCTTGTACAGAGCGCACATGTCCGCACACCACAAAGATCCACCATTTAATGAGCAATGTCGTGTGTGAGCTCATCTAGTCAGTGAGTGGCAGTGTGTATGAGTATGAAAAATAAATTGCATACACGGTAAAGAGTGGGACATATCCCTCCATGTGTACTCTGTACAAACTAGTTTGCATAAAGTACACACGTCTGCACATACACACACATACACATCAACCTAGATTCACCAACTAACACGAGCACTCACTTCACATCTACACTCCACCAAGCTCTAGCCAAGAATGAATGACCGCATTGCTTATCGATTTGGAGTGGTGGGGTTGCGATGTCGGAGAGAGTCCTACTAGCGATGTGTGCGCATCTGAATTGTGGTGGGGTGGCTCGCTATCCATGATATAAGAACTGAGTATTTTCATATGGAATCATTGAAATCAGATATCTAGAACAGTTGGGAATTGTTCGTGAGTTATTCAGTGCCATATCTGCAGCAGTTAGCAATTGTGTGAGTGTGTTTTTCTGTTGAAAAATGTTTATATCTCCCATTCAATTTTCCATCATGTCCGTTTCAAGAGCAGATTTACAAAAAAAATCAATAATGTGATTATACAGGAGGTGGAAGTATTAGAGCAAAGGGTCTTATCATCATTGCCAATGAATGAAGCATATGTAATAATGTCACAACTCAGTACTCGCTTGACTTGCGTTGAGAGGATTTTTCGCTGTTTCACCCAACTGTCATTCATCCAAAATAATGAAAACGACTCATTTCAAAACTTAATTGAATGTTTATTATAAAGAAAAACGAAGAGAAAATACTTTGAACATCAAATAGTTGAAAAAATATGAATGAATGAATGAATTTATTGATGTCTCACACAATCGTGCTTACACAAGTCAAATTACAAGATGAAATGTGAAAATATCAAATTTACACATAAATAAATGACATAAAATACATAAACTACTGATGAAACATAAACATTTAAAACCAAGTCACATATAAATAAAACATATTTTTCACAGGGCTATTCTTGAAAATAGGAATTTTTGGTCACTGCGATACTGATAAGCAATATAAGTCATCAGACATAAATTCGTCAAAACTGTAGTAAGCTCTGACAACTAGTAATTCTTTAATTATTTTCAAGAAATTTGTTGTGGAACAAAGTCTCAAAGATATTGGAATTTTGTTGAACAAAACTGGACCGTAGTAGTTCTCGTAATTTCTGGTTCTTTTCAACCTCTGGTACTGTATATTCAGATCATCTCTGTAGTGTATGGTATGAATGTATGTTAGATGTGCGGTCATACTTTTCCTGATTTGTCTTGACAAATTTCAGGCATTCGTAAGTATACTGTGATGGTACTGTTAATATACCAAGTTCAGTGAACTCACTCCTGACGTCCTCTCTATATTTCAAGCTTAACATATACCGAACAGCTCGCCTCTGAATGCTAAAAATCCTATTTGCATGTGCTGAGTGGCCCCAGCAGGGAATTGCATAACTGAATAAGGACTGGAACAATGCGTAATATGCCTTCAGCAACACGTCAACACTGACAACATTACTGAGATTTTTTTAAAGATATGTTATTTCACAAAGCTTTTTTGATGAATAGTCTACATGAGGTTTCCAGGTTACAGTAAAATCCAAAATAACGCCCAAAAATTTTACATTTGTGTTGATGACATTGTCATGACTTCTTGGGGAGAATATAACGTAATCAGTTTTAGAATTGTTGAGACATAGTTTGTTGCAGTTGAACCATTCGTTAGCTCTCGACTGTGCCTCTTCGATACTCATGCTAAGATCATTAGGAGATTTTTTTTTCGATTAATGTTGTGTCATCGGCGAAAAGAACCAGCTCAGTGCTCGGTATAGCTTCTGGTAGATCATTGATGTAAATTAGAAATAATAGTGGACCAAGAACCGAGCCCTGAGGGACCCCATATTCAACCAACGATATCTCAGAATAATGTTCTTTGAAGTAAGTCACTTGCTTTCGCTCACTCAGATAAGATGTTATGAGTCGGATTATATTTTTATCAAGATTGTAATATTTCAATTTACTCAGGAGAATGGTATGAGAGACACAGTCAAATGCCTTTGAGAGGTCACAGAGCAAGCATCCAACAAATTCCCTGTTTTCAAGACCTGAATTTACTATATTCATCAGTTTACTTATTGCTAATGTTGTAGATTTTCCATTACGAAAACCGTACTGGGAATTTGTGAAAAGGTTATTTTGTTCAAAATGGTTATTGATTTTCAGTTTCAGTATTTTCTCATATAATTTTGATGAGATAGGTAGTAACGAAATAGGCCTGTGATTTGCCATCTCGTTAGGATCACCTTTCTTCAGGACAGTTATAACTTTTGATATCTTTAAACAGTGTGGATAAAGACCCAGTCTGATACTCTCATTGAAAAGTTTAGTCAGTGGAGGTATTATCAAGTTTATAAGTTTCAATGTAAAGAAACACTAAAAAACTAACATTGTACTGCTTTCTAGCAGGATCGTCGATAAGGAGATGTGCTGCATTCCGGAAAAATGCTCTGGAGACCGTTTCTGAAGAGTGATCAATGAATACTGACGAATTTCTGAATAATGGATCCTGAATCTTGACCTCCCTCAATATTTATAGAGATTCATATGCTGAGGTTGCAAGTTTGCTCCGGTCACCGTACTAAGGTGAAATGCCTAGCGCGCATCTGTGCGAGTTTGCGAATTTCGAGATTGTTTATTTTCCCATATCCTGTAATCATATCAATTTGATGTCTATGAACCTAGATTATTGAAGATGGAATTGTGAATATTGGGTGTTTTTGTTCTAAAATATTGAAGTTGAGGTTGAAACATCTTTCAATTCATATATTTGCTAGACTGGATTTTGAATTATTTAATGACGGTTCTCCATATTTGACACATCTCCACTCCACGATGAAGCTGGCCCCCAGCTTCCTAGGTGATAACATTAAAAAATTAATGAAATAAAGATCGAAATTGAGATAAAAACTATATTGTCCAATTTATTTTGCAACTATGAATTCCCACACTAATATTGTCATAGTCCGGCACTGAACTTTGTCTCGAGTCACTCTCATCAATCGTTCCGCCCAGCACTCTATGTAATGGTTCGAAGTTCGCATCTTGCTCTGGTTGACGACTGCTCAGCTACTCCGACTCAACTGGATGGTAACATCGGCAACGTAGGAGTGGACTGGACTATATAACTACGTGTTACGTGTTGCTTTGCGTTTTCTCGAATTCACACACAGAACATGCTATTATAGTTTCTGTGGGATGAATCTGTCATTCTGTTCCATGTCTGTTCTCAATTCGGATTATAGAGAATAGAGAAGAAGAGTTTACACTTGACATGACATACATCTCTCATCGAGTAATTTTGAATTTGATGAGTAGGTGAATATTAAGTGGCATTTTTCCTTCATTGAAATATATTTGGTTTTACACTTTTATATATTTGTGTTCATGGTGTAATAGTGTAATCGAGTTGTTGGAGGCCCTGGATCATAGAAGTTCACTTCTTCCAGTTCTTTGGAATATTGCAGACATCATCATTTGTGAACTGGTAAGTTTTGCTGTGTCAGCATTTATTAAAATAGCGTTTTTTCATGAATTTTTGTGGAATATGTCCTCGGTAGGCTTCCTGAGAATTGGATTGTCCTCGTACTCAATTGACACGTGATCACTACCGACTCGCCCCCCATCAAACAACGTCACTACCCTCTTTCACCAGTCCTGTTGAAGCGAGTCAACGAAGAGCTGGACCAAATGCTGAGGGATGGAGTGGCCGAACCTTCAAATTCTCCCTGGGCATCTCCTATACTGTTAGTGAAGAAGCCTGATGGAAGGTACCGCTTCTGTGTGGACTTCTGAAGGTTGAACAAGGTCACGATTAGGGATGCCTACCCCCTACCTTTCGTGAACTCAACCTTAGATAAGTTGCGTGACGCCCATTTTCTTACGACTCTAGATATTAAGAGTGCCTATTGGCAAATCCCTCTGTCTGAGACTTCTAAGCCTTTCACGGCATTTGTAATTCCCAACCGCGGATTGTTCCAGTTTCGGCGAATGCCGATGGGATTACACAATGCAGCAGCAACTTTCCAAAGATTTGTGGACAGGGTGATCGGTATCGATCTGGAGCAATATGTATTTATCTATCTAGATGATATCATCACATGTAGCTCAACCTTCGGGAAGCATTTGGAAATCCTCACCAAGGTGTTAGAAAGATTAAGTACGGCTGGATGAACGCTCAACCGGCAGAAGTGTCTTTTTTGTAAACCGGAGCTGAGATACTTGGGATATGTGATCAATTCCTCGGGATTATTAGTTGACCCTGAAAAGGTGAATGCAATTTTGCAAATTCAGTCACCGCGCAACGTAACCGAAGTTCGTCGGATCATTGGATTGGCATCCTGGTACCGACGGTTCGTTCCTAGGTTTTCTACTCTCATTGCCCCGCTGACGGAACTCACAAAGAAAAATCGCCCTTTCGTATGGGAGGAAAAGGCCGAAGACGCCTTTCACAGAATCGAGGATTGTTTTGTTACGGCACCCGTATTGGCCTGTCCGAACTTTGAACAACCTTTTTTGGTCCAAACGGATGCTTCGGATTTCGGGTTAGGAGCCGTATTGTCACAGATATATCCTGAAGGGGAGAAAGTGGTGTGTTATTTAAGCCGTTCTTTCACCTCCGTGGAAAAGAAGTACAGTACCACAGAGAAAGAGTGTCTGGCGGTTATATTCGCAATAGAAAAACTGCGGCCTTATTTGGAGGGCATCCATTTTACAGTGATCACCGACCATTATAGCCTGAAATGGCTGAACTCTATTCGAGACCCAGTAGGAAGGATCGCGAGGTGGGCCGTCCGCTTACAGCAATTCGACTTTGACATAGTCCACAGGAAAGGCCGGGAGCACCTTTTTCCGAAGGCTCTGTCGCGGACAGTACCGGCATGTGATCATCTGGATGTCGTGGATTCAGATCCTAAATCTCCTCCTATTATGGATCGGTGGTATCAAAACATGGTTGCCAAAGTGGCAAGTGGCAAAGTATTTAATTAGAGCTTCCGAACAAACAAAAAATGTCTCCCTAGCATGAAAATTTACCGACTTATGATCAAAAGAGATCGGTACCAGCTTTTCTCTACGAAAAAATCTGTGAAAACAACCCCCAAAGTACCCCCTAACTAAAATTGATCGCTGTGATTGTCTTTATGTATGTATATGTACTATTGATACACCCAGGAAGTTTGACCAATTTAAAATGCTTAATTTCAAAAAAATTGGAGTTTTAGGAGGAAACGATTTTTTTCAATTTCGTGTTTTTAACCCTTGTCTTAAAAATATCTCCCAAAATACTAAAGATACGGAAAAAACGATATAATACTAAATTGTAGCGTTTTTAATGACAAAAATTTCAATATCAGTCAATATCAGAATTCATAGAAATTTGATAAGATTCTCCGAAATATCGGTATCGACGTGAGAGGTAGTGGAGTTGGACTACATGGAAAAATAGTACGTCGATATAAGATTGCTATAGTGCAGGCTATTATGGCAAGAAGACCGTATTTGAAAACAATCTCCCGAAAAAACTTTAATTCCACGATTAAAATAATGTCAAAAAAACAGTAATTTCTGGACAAATGCTAGGTACCTATTTTCGAAAAGCTGCTGTTTTCATTTTCCCATTTAATCAGTTCAAATAACGCTGGAGCAATTCTGTTTTATGCTAGATGCTAGATCATTCACCAAAAGACCTTGATGACATTTGAATCAGCATTTTCTAGAATACAATTTGCGACAAGATATCATTTGAAAAAAACTCTAGGAAAGGCGGGTTTTCATGGACTATTTATACATTTCCACGTGTAGAGAATAAAGTTGCTGACTCGAGTTAGAAGATATAGAAGAACATCTGATGGACAGAGACTATTTTGACTCGTAATTCGAGGTCAAGGATTATCTGGAAGATGATCTGCTCCCCGAAACCTCTGTAGCAATACAATTTGCCAACCTTGTGAAGTCGCATTATGAACAGGCTCTTCTGCTCCTTACCACTCATAATGATGAATCAATCAATCAATCAAAATATGCTTTATTATCAAAGAATAATATCTTATTGACAAAGCGTGTATATATAAATATAAAATGAATTAAAAACATTTGATAAAATGTATAAAATTGTCACCACAATATAAAACTTAACTTGAACAAAACAATCAGTCACTTATTTAAAATATAACAAACTGATAGCAGATACATGATATCACAGTTATCACCTATCATTGCATCCTATCCGCAAAAAATTCTTCCAAACTATAATAGGTTCTATCGGTAAGAACTCTTTTCACCGCTTTTCTGAAAATGACATCGGACGGTAAATCTTTAATATTATTTGGAAGGTGATTGTACATTTTGCAGCCGTTATATATAATTGAATCTTTAACGAGAGTGGAAGATGGTAATGGTAGTTTGAGTTGATTACTTTGACGAGTGGCGTATTTATTCTCTGTAATAAAATTTTGTTTATGTTTATTTATAAGACACACTGATTCAAGTATGAATATAGACACAGCGGTGAGTACATTGTGCTGCTTGAAGTGATGTCTGCACGAATCGCGAAATTTTAGATTACAAAGGTATCTCAAGGCTCGTTTTTGTAAAACAAAAACACTCTGAAGAGCGTTACCACTGCACACTCCCCAGAATGGAATACCGTATCGCAAATGAGACTCTATCAAGGAGTAGTATACTGACTTTGCGGTTGGGTATCCTAGTTCGTTCGAAGCAATTTTCACAGCATAACAACCAGAAGACAATTTTTTATTCAAGTTTCTGACATGTTCATTGAATTTAAGACCATTGTCAATGTATAGTCCTAGAAATTTGGAAAATACGCTGTTTTCAATAATCTGGTGGTTTAAGGAAATATCAGCAACTGCACATTTAAAGGACACTATCTTGGTTTTCAATATGTTGAATGATAAAAGGTTCGAATCGCACCATTCTTTGACCTTTATTATATCTGTGTTTATGATTAGATGAAGATCAGATTCCTTATCTTTTTTCCATAATATGGTGGTATCATCGGCGAACAGGGTGACACTTCCTGAAATGTCAAGTGTCGTAAGGTCATTAACATAAAGTAAGAACAAAATTGGGCCCAAGACCGATCCTTGGGGAACTCCACATTGTACATTACCTAGACTTGAGATTGATTTCGTCTTAACTACTTGTGTGCGGCCAGACAAATATGTCGAAAACCAAGTGTGTGTTTCATTTCGAAATCCATAACGGTGAAGCTTCCGCAGCAGTATCTCATGATTCACACAGTCAAAAGCCTTCGATAAATCACAAAACACAGCCGCGGCAACTTCCCCGTCATTGATCCCAGTGTACAGTTCACACAACAGTGAAAAAATCGCATCATTTGTGTTTTTATTGCACTGAAATCCAAACTGTTTGATGCTCAAAATATCACTCGCCTGCAAAAAAGCAAAAATTCTCTTCTTGACGAGTTTTTCGATGATTTTGGCTAATGTGGGAATGAGTGAAATGGGCCTAAAGTTCATGGGAGAGCTCACCTCCCCACCTTTATAGATAGGTATAACAATTGATGTTTTGAGAAAAGGTGGAAATATGCCTTCTTCAAAGGATTCGTTTATCAGAGATACCAGTTGGTTTAGGGCATTATTTGGAAGATTTTCAAAAATTCTAACAGAGATGTCATCAAATCCAGCTGAGGTTTTATTTTTGATATCATGTAAAGTTTCTCTCAATTCATCGATATTAGTGTCGTACAAGATTAAGTTTTCATTAACACTCACGTTTGCTAAATTAATAAGTGGATCATAGGGTGCGGTTATATTTTTTGTCAATTCATTTGCAACTGAAGAATAGTACTTGTTCAATGTGTCCGGATTCAACTTCAAATCTTCTTTCTTTTTGTAATTCTTTCCTAAAAGATCATTAACAATCATCCAACTCTCCTTTGATTTGTTGGTGGCACCATCAATGCGATTTTTATAATAATTTTCCTTTGCTAACTTTATCAAATTTCGATATACTGATCTGTACTTATTGTAGTAATTTTGAAAAAATAATGCATTTGTATATTTTCTGATATAATGCAGAGATCTCATATTTCTTGCAGAATTCTTCAAACCTTTTGTGAGCCATTGCTTCTTTTGTTTGTTTTTGATCTTTCTAATGGGAAAAATGTCATTGAAAATTTTGAGGAGTTTATTATGGAAGAATTGAAATCTGTTTTCTATTGTTGAAGTTGATTCCCAATTTGTTTGCTCACATTTCAAATAGAACCTATCATAGTTGGATGCAGTATATAGCCTACCATATCTAAATTTCTCTTGTTTACAATTTGAATTGATATTATCTAGTGTGCAAAAAACAGCCTCGTGGTCAGAGAGACCTGCAGATACAACCGAACATGTGACTTGTTCTGAATCTAAGTTAGTGCATATATAATCTATAGCAGTACTACTGTATTGTGATATTCTGGTATCCGATTCCACATGCACTGTCAAGTCAAAAGCAGTCAAGAGATTAATTAGTGACTGTGTGATATTACTCTCTTTATCATTGTAATTGATATTGAAATCACCTGTTAATATTATTTTGCATTTCTTAGGAAGATCGTTCAATATTGATTCCAGTTCGTTAATAAGAATATAAGGGTCTGACAACGGTGACCTGTAAATGCATAATATGTACATATTGATTTTCCTACAGAAGCTAATGGAAAACTCGAATGCTTTTTCTTGTAATAATTTGTCAAATTTGGTGATATTAGTAAAAGGTAATTTATCAGTTAAAGAGTTTTTTTCCAATATCAAAGTCCCGCCATGAGTTGCTGTTTTTCTACTATATTTTGTAATAACGTTATAGTTTGGTAAATAAATGGGCTCATCATGTTTGAGCCAATGTTCAGTTAGTACTACTATATGTGGAAAGTCCAGATTTTCTAGGAATATATACAATTCATCTAATTTATTTCGGAGAGATGAATGTTCAGAAGAACAATAGACAAATGTTATCATCAGTTTTGTCTTTTCTGTCATCAGTATGAAATTTTGGTTTTATAAATTGTATATAAAGTATGCTCATATCCGGGGTATAATATAATATAATTTAGATATATATATATATATATATATTGGACGAATGCATAAAATCACGATCTGTCATTAGTAAATCCAATTACATCGCAAAACTTGTCGTAATTACGTCGCAAAGCTTGTCGCAGTTGCATCACGAGGGATGTCACCCGAGTGGGAAGTGAAGTGAAATAGGCCAACATCGAATTGTTAATTTATTGAGAACATAACATAAACTCTTTCATTAGGTACAAAACTTAATTTTCAATATACGGGTGAATAGCTGGTCGTCAACTAATACACTGGTAGCCTTCTTCCAACTTCTATGGGGTCAGCTAAACGAATATCCAAAACTGAAATAACGGGATATTGATTTCCAACAAATATGATTGCTACACAAACAGCACAACGTTCCATTAAATACTTCCATTTCAGCATTCCCTTTTCATCATCAGACATATTCGAAAAATCGCGAGCCTGAAACATTAAATTGTGTCAACAATAATATCACCTATTACCTAGAACCACGGACCCCCCCTTCCCAGTAGGTGATGGTTGATAATTGAATTGAAATTCAATATTATAGAAATCCATCTTTTTATACACTTTCTCTGTAATTGGAATGGATTGTAGAGGTTCTTTCAAAAATCAAAGGACTACTATATGGTAGATTCTTGTGCATGGACTGAGCATAACTGATATTTTGTTTTTGTCATTACCCAACAAGTGATTTTCTGGTTAGAGATAGCTTCTTGAAGCGGCCTGGTTTGTCCGGACTCTTCAACCACTGGTATTCCAGTGGAATCAAGCTAATATTACCCCTGATTGTTCACGACACTTGCTCGATAATCAAAACATATTTTTTTATTTCTTGTGAAATTTTATGTCAAATGACCATTGAAAATTCAGTGGTTTTCAAAAAAACGTAGGCAAAAAGAAAACTGGTTTTTGTGTCAAATGACCTTTGAAAATTCAGTGGTTTCAGAAAAAAACGAAGGCAAAAAGAAACCGGGGTTTTTGTGAGGTGCGACGAAAATTTATTCAAATAATCAGAGTTGGAGTTCAGTTTGTAGGCTCACTAGATATACGGGATATTTTTCGAAATTGTCGACATTTCGCTCGCACTTTTCGTGAATGTTGGTCATGAATTTGCTTGAAAAAATTTTAGTGATAATTTTAATCATATTCCGAAATTTTTGAATAAAATAGCTGCACCACTTTGACATTGGGAACTCATTACCAGATGACGTATTGCTTCTCTTGAAATCCCAATAGAGACAATGATTTGCGTTTCACTTTGGCAACATATATTATGACGTGGGTGACGTCAACTGGAAATATGTTGCCAAATTGAATTTGCAGTCAGGCTGTCGTCAAATTTCAAATGAAAAGACCACAGGTGAATTTTCAAAATTAATATCACAGCTCATCTTTGCTGATATTATCTATGGCCTCCGTCTAACGATCATAGACGCTAATCGCTTGCAAGAAAAAATCATGCATAACACGGATTGGCAATTAAACATCTCGGATGGTTGAATTCGAGAAACACCTTCTTATCTAAACAATAAAGCAAAAACAAATCGATAATATTGAAGTCCGGCATAAAATCAAATTCATATCCTCAAACACAAAACTGCTATTTCCGAGCGACCTTTCTACTACAATATCACTAAAGTGTGCAATTCAGTTCCCTTCGACTAAAATTGTATTCATAATTATTATTGAGAAGCTTGAGATTCAAAAAACTATTGAAAACGCATACACCACCAACAGCTTCATTAGGTTGAGTTAAATAAAATTGAGGATTGACCTTATTGGGGGGAACTATGGCAGTTTATTTGAGAAGCAAGACAGTAGTACACTTTGTCCCATTTGTGAGCTACTGAATTTAGTCTTTTAGGAAATAGCATCAATTATCATTTTGTTTGCCATTCATGAGATTGAACAGAAACATATTGATTATTTAGTATCCTAATAAGACTTTTATTATCGAGTATCACTCTAAGAGACTATTTTGCCAGCATAAATGGTCAAAATTATTCGGTAGGAGCGGAAATACACCTAACTGATATCGTCTGCACCATAAGAAATATTTCATAGATGAATGGATATGATGAAAAATGAGGCCCAAGGCAATTGCCGCGTGCTAGACTGAACCTGTCGAATTTGACTCGCTCTGTAAGTTCTCTTTGTAGATGACTTTACTTGTAAGATATGGTTTGTTTGTTTTCTCTGTCACTGTGTGTTTACGTCATATCCATGTAATATACAATTATTTTTGTAACTGACTTTTCTAATAGCTTCAGAACTCTAAGGATGAAATGAATTTCGAATCGGTAGAGCGGTAGTTGAAAAAAAAAACATTCAAGGTGATGGCACAGAACTGAACGAACTTTTATACTGCCATTTAAAGTTTCCAATAAAAACAATATATATTTTTTCTATAAATGTCAAATTTGACAGGTTTAGCACGGCATGTGTTGAGTGAATTGGGGATCATTTGTACTGCGGTTCCAAGCAAAAACTAACTGCGAAGTTGAAATTCCGTTACATCCATAAGACTTAAATCTAGAAAGAGTGCTTTTTTCGAAAAAGAGTAAAACGTGTTAATAGTGTTATCGTCGACTATCAGAATTTCATGATTATGAATGTCGAAATCATCAATTCCTTCAGTGACAGATTTGTGCCAGAAATTGAAATTGTACAGTTTTGCCCCATTGAACACATTTATACCATAAAGTTTTACTATGAAATTGCCCTCAATGAAATATAATATATCTGTGAGTATAACTCCGCATTATTTTTGTGCATCCATTCAACAAGTATTTTTCTGAGTTAAACTGATTAATTATACTTATAAGTTTTTTCGAGAATTTCGTTGCACAAATTCGAATCAGAATATAAGGTGCGGTTTTATCTTGATGAAAAAAAAATGGAACACACGTTTGATATTTCGAAGGATGCTTTTGTATCTTTGATTGAACATTGTCGAAAGATAGTGGAATAAAACTACTTGTTGGAACACATTCCTATGATGCGAGATTTTGACATTATGAATTTGATAAAATTTTGGTTAATGCAAATTTACAACCATTCGAAAAATAAACCGATTTCCACATGTTTTGTTCCAGAGCTAATATATACTCGTGCCGCCAAAATCCAACGAAGATGCAGTGTTATTGCTGCAATTGGACACGACAGGAATTTTATAACTTGGCACTTCGAGTCATTCAATGCTATCGAATACAAGAGCAGGGTTGCTTCTACAATAGTGGCGGCCAGTCGGGTCTTAGCCGACTTGTATACGGTGCGGCGCCGACTCTTATTCGATTCAGATTTCCCACTGCCGCCGGTTCAATCTACGGTCATGGCAGAAATTTTCCTGGCGACTGCCTCAACCGACTCGGTAGCACTATAGGTTTTTCTGGGTTTTCCTACGGTTGAAATAGCAAATGCGGTACTGAAAGCGCCCCAGAGCGCTTTCGATACCCAAGGTAATTAGCCGAACCTTGCCTAGACAAGGCTCTGTCTTCTCTAAAATGAAAATACAAGGAGAAATATCGGGAGAACAATTTGAAAGAATTACCTATCAATACAAAATTTTTCCATAACAAGAGATATGAATTTGCGTTTATTTGAACTCGAGATGGGTCGAAGTTTCAATTTCGAAATTCCAAAGCACAAGAAAACATAGAGTTGATGAATAATTCTTTGGCTTTCTTCTTCTATGAATAAAAAACAAGAAATTACAACTTCTATGAAAGAAGTGAAATAAAAAAATTACAAACTTGATAGGTACCTATGTGTATATCATTCGAAGAAGTTTGATTCATTCACAAAAAGTAAGAAAGGAGTCCATCCAAAGCAGTTACTCCCCTGCCTATACGGAACGACACGCACTGTGTTACATAGAAAAATAAAATTTTCTTGCCTAATTCGTATACCAAAGTATACAAAAATTCAATCGAATAGAGCGGTGAAATACATTCTTTGATGATCAAACCAGCCATCGTTATAATAACAATTGGATACTTGGGTATTTTTGTAGAAAGAATGAAGTTTGAGGAATTGTTTTCTAGCATTCTCCGAATCAAGAAATAGATATTACAACTCCTATGTTACCCAGTGCCCAGTAACCCAGTGCCCGTTGTGTATAGACAAGGGAGTGACTGTTTTAGATAGACGTTTTCTTACTTTTCGTGAAAGAATCGAATGTCTATGAATGATATACACGTACCAATCAACAGAGAGTGTATGCATTTTTTTTATTTTACTTCTCTCTCAGAAGTTGATTTTTTTTTATTCGAAGAAAGCCAAAAAAACAATTCTCAAAACTCCATTCTCTCCAGAAAAATATCAAAATTTCTAATTATTGAGTTGATATTCAAATAGGCCCTTTTTTAGTGATTACTCTACACATCATTTTACGAGCACCGCGCGAGGTGTGATACTCGGGTACGATTGCTGCGTCCAATACTATAGGCGAGTGGAGGTACCTTTTGGGTTGGAAATGGAGCGTGATAACTTCGATGCGCAACTTTTCATTGACGAAGTTGAAAAAAAGGAGAGGCATGAGGGATATGGAATCATCAGATTATTATTCATCGTCTAAACAAGCCTAGTCGTGTTCGTACTCCCCACTGCTCCGACCCAGTGGGCGGACGCGCTTGTATAATTAACCAATGACCACTCCCGCACCTCGGGGTAAGTGGACACTGGCTCCGAGAATCGTGAGTCCTGACCAGACGCAACGAACCGAGAATAGCGGCCTTCTGCATGCGGCCGGCCAAGATCTCTGCCGCATTACGGCATGCCGGTATGATCTTGAGCTCCGAGAGTATCGTTGGACTTGTTCTATCCAAAAAGAACTGTTTTTCAATAGACGCAGCAACTTTTAGGGGTAGATTGAAAATCTGTCCTTCTACACTTGTATAGATTTTAATATTAATTAATTCTTATTTTTTCAGATAGTGGTAGTTTACAAACCCAGAAAACTACGGAACAAATAACAAGATTCATTCAACTACGTAGTTTATATAGATTTAAGGGAATGAGTAAGTACTCACATAATGATGGGGTGCATCGTGGCAAGGATGAGATGTGCTGATTCTTCAACCAACCCGCTGGACTCGTCTGACCACTTTTACTGCTGATAATCGACTCCCCTACTCAACTCCCAAAAACGAATATGTTGCCCTCGTAAAGAAGTTATTGCTGACTTTTCATTTATCAGCAACAACCTACTTTCCGCGTTTTTTAAACTAGTTCAATTATCTGGTCTAGTTAAACTATTATGTTTTCTTTTAGGAAATGAGCTGAGTTGTGATATTCAAACTGTAAATCTGTATGATGAAAATAATGATGAATGAAAAAATAATTCAATATTCGACACATCTTCCCCTTCCGTTGAAAGCTGAACCTCAGATTGAAATCGGTGCGTAAAATTAAAGCGTGTACTATTTCAAAACAATGGGAAGGCTTCAAAAAAATAATCTTACCTTCATAATTGATACCTATCTTTGAATTGACTGTCAAAAGATTATTTATAATTCATTTGTGATGATCCAACAATAACAGTGTTCATAGGATAATGGAAATTGTTGCAGCCTACAGGAAATAATAGGAGTCTTCCATGATTTCTACACAATGATTAACCAAATACCTATTTTACTGGGATAAGAAATCAAACTTGTTGGCGGAAGAGAAAAAATCTGATTAAAAAAGTACACCAAATGAAATTAAACTCAACAGTTATATCGTCACGTTCGAAAACCCTTTTATTTTGTGTATCACAAGTGCGACCACACACATCGAACTTTGTTCATATCCGGAAAAAAATGTTTGTCAACGCCGCTGCTGCCACTCGTTACCGCGCATGCCACATGACGAACTGCCCCCAGATTCTATTTCACGAATTCGATTGTCGAGTAGCTCAGACTGTGACACTAGAATGCGCTGTACCGATAATATACGCATATTCTAAACAAATCGATAATCGAATTCGTGAAATAGAATCTGGGCTCTGGTCCTTGGAGAAATGTAGTGGTACCAACTTGAAGAACTGGTCTTGTAAAAATACAGTGGTACCGACTGTACAGTGAATTGGATTCTTTGTCTTTTTTTTTATCTCACCTGGCAACAATGACCAATGAGAAGAAAACATTCATAACATCAAGCTGACTGGTTTTGTTATCCACCAATGTGCTCTAGTTCTCATTGTGGATCTTTATGGAAAATGATGGTGATTTTTTTATGGCAAATATGACGGTTTTGGTGTCTCTCGTTTCCGCTGATGTAAGTAACTTGGTTTTGCTACTGCCCTATTTCGACATATTTCTGATTGATTTCAATTTTGAAGTTGTCAATAGCTGATGACCAAGGGCAAAACGTTGAAATAACGGCCGGTGCTTTTTGGAAAGCGCTACCATCGACCATAGCATACGAAGCGATTATTCCACTGATTTATAAATACATTTGGGAGATAAATGGGCGAAAGAAAAGCGAAAATCATGAAGAGGGGAGTAGACAAAAGAATAACAGTCGACTATAATGAAATGGAACAGCTGAACAAGGTTTATGACAAAGAGTTTTCATCTCTTAAAATGAGATGAAATGGTGACTTTTTGAAAGCACTCTCTGCGAAACCAGAGGCATACCTGCGGAGCAAACGAGTACTTGACTTTATTGGCTCGGGCCTAGTAGCCTGGACCCGCTGGACTCGTCTGACCACTTTTACTGCTGATAATAGACTCCCCTGCTCATCTCCCAGAAACGAATCTGTTGCCCTCGTAAAGAAGTTATTGCTGACTTTTCATTTATCAGCAACAACCTACTTTCCGCGTTTTGTAAAGTAGTTCAATTATCTGGGTTAGTTATATTACGTTGTCTTTTAGGAAATGAGCTGAGTTGTGATATTCAAACTGGAAATCTGAATGATAATAATGATGAATAAAAATATAATTCAATATTCGACAGTATCCTGTTCGTGGATTTTGTCTCTACGTTTGTTTGAAATGTCTAATTTTTTTCGTTGTGGCTGACCACCTGTCTTTGATTTATTTTTACAGCTTATCCAATCCATCTTGGCCCAGAACTAATGACATATATGCCCAGCAATCCCTGTGAAGTATAGTAAGATGAAAAAATACCTATTATATGTGTTCACTGTGTTAAAATGTATTCCTAGTAAGTATTTTTTCTTTTCCCATAGTCTGCACTACCAGCGTGCAACTGGAAAAGTAGCTGAGTGTTTGCCACGATGGATTGGATGAGCTGTATACTGTTATTTTCGTACAAGTAACTGTTATTTTCGAGTTAATATACGATGAGATCAGAACATTTGGTGTAAAAGTTGGAACTTTTCCTATAGATCAATCGCGTTTCGCTAACTAGGTTAACATTTTCAGGAGAAGAAAATTGACACTAAATCTAAATATCAGGGTTAGGTGTTTTTATACCTAAAGTTGTTCGATCCGATATGGACTTTGTTTGTTACGGCTACTTATTCTAATTAATTTCTCGACAATAAACTAGTGCAGCCACTACCTGCAATGTTTTTCGTTCTGATATGGACTTCATTTATAATATCGGATATTCTGAATTATTTCTCAACGAAAGATTCAAAGGCGGGGTGAAAGGGATAGACCCCTTATCACCATTCATGCCGCTTTCATATTTTGCTATTTGAAGACTCTCACCTGCATCAAGTAGTGTTGTGTCATGCACATGCTTGATCTGTTTCAGATTGCTTCCACTAATTTTGTATTGGGCGACACTGGATTCTCCTACCCTTCCGTATCTCATGTTTGCAAAAGTCTCTTTCAAATGGGTTTTGATAGCTCGTCGGCTCTGGCCGATGTATTTGTTATTGCAATCATGACAGCTGATTTCGTAAATTCCCGACTTTTCTTTGTTTTCCAATTCATCTTCTTGGTTAGCAAGAAGCTGTTGAATTCGTAAGTTTTATACGCAACTTTCATATTCACATTGAAGTCTTCTAGTGTATAGAGGTTCATATGGGATTACTATAAAATTTTTATTATTCTCATCTTTTTGGAAATTGAAAATCTACGAAGTATTTTCCTTAATTTGAATTTTCTTATTATCTTATCAACTATCTCTGCGGCTAATAACCCCGAAATTAGTCTTTACGGCACGAACGGCTTTGTAGACCACTTCGGCATCTGGCATTGGTTAAAGACGTGTTTCGCCTTGGGAATGCGTACGACGTCACCTTTTTTTTGAACTTGGGCACCCGCAACACTGTTTTTTTTTTTTTTGGAAGTGCGTAATACTCTTTTTTCGTTGGATTCATTCACTTCGGAGGGCTCACAGCAGATCGTTCTATGTTTGTTGGCGTTGTATTCGTGGGTGATATTTGGCAGAACGTTCAACCATCTGTAGCTACCCTTCAAGCTGAAATACCTGAACAATTTTGCTTTGAGCGTCCTAATTAACCGTTTGGCAATGGCGGCTTACCCGATGGTGTGCATGTTGTAATGGTTGATGTTGCGGTCCCGCATCAGACATTGAAATTTGGCGTTGAGGAACTCTGCACTCTGGTCGGTTTGTGGATTTTTCGGACACTGGTTCGACTTCGGCTCCCGTCTTCGTTTTCAGCTGTCGAGTCCATAGAAATTCAGAGAAGCAATCTATGACCACTATTTTCATGTTGTAGTCCCATATTGAGAGTGCTCTAGAACCGCAACTTGGACAATACCATTTGCCATCACCCATCAGGGCAACGTTCCTATCAATTACGGCTTTTGCAGTCTGTCCTTTTCCAAGGGCGTTAAAATAGTTTTAGAGTTCACGTCCTCGACCACATTCGCAATGACTGGTTTATTCGGGAACTTCCAGTCGTTATGTCGAAGATCGGGGACAATTCCCATGATCTGCCATAAATCTGCGCCCAGAATAAGCAAATGAGGCAGTTCCGAAACGACAATGGCTTCAGCGAGACGCACCTTACCCCTAAGCGTAGTAGGAAGTTTGACAACACCTAATGACTGACACTGACTTCCATTAGCAACCGTACAGGAGAAAAATCTAGTTCGATCAACAGATATACCTAACTCCTGAATGGTCAACAATCCTTTAGCCCCTACTATAGCGCGTGAGGCTGCTCGATCCAAGAGGCCTAATAACGACTCACCTAGAGTCTCAACACATAATCTGAAATTCCCTTGAGGCTATCGAGCGAGTTCTCCGCACCAAAGCACCTGCCTCGATCATTCAGATGAGCTGGGTGGCGTTTTCCGTCTTCGAGCAATCTGGGCATGTTTTGATCGTGAAGCCATCCTCCTTACAACGGTAGCAATGGTTTTGTTTTTGTACAATACATCCAATGACCCTAGGCTCAGGATTATTGCACCTATAACGAATATCTCGACCAGGATCTCTAGGGGGGACCACGCCGACTAGAAAAGGACGAAGCTAGAATGGTACTCAAATTTTCTTTTCCTGTACATAAGCAAGATCTGGTTCAAGAACACCAACTCTCCTAGAGGGGGCAACAAAATTTTCGACTGCCTTCCTTGCTCCGAGGCTCCTACCCAGATCACGAAGATGCGATCAGGACTGAACATTACTGCTAGATATATCCCTATAGACTCGTCCGGTCCCTGGGTACGTTTACGAATCTCCTCAAATAATTTATCATTATAAGTCGACAACAAATATTCTTCCCGAAGAAGTCCAACAAACTGATCCCAAGTAGTAACCTCACCTCTATAGGCCAAGTGAGGCCAAATAAGACCTATTGCATTGTGTTTGCGTTGTTATTTACCAAAGTCAACAAAAAATCCAATGAAGTCCAAGTAATTCTTGCCCCACGTTGGGCTCCAAAATATGTCCTCTGAGAATCAACAGAGGGCACTTAATCATCTGTCAGCTACAATGAAGTCAGATGGGTATCAGTGGCTAAGCTAAACAGTGGGTTGGGTTCAACAAATTAGCAAATTTAAAATTGGATGTAAATTGGTGCCAGGTAAATTCAGCCCTAGATATCCTAAGCGACTTGCAACATCAATAACTCACCAATTAAAATTAAAATGAAAGATAAAGTTCCCCAAAAGGATTTAGTCAATAGGCACAATCTTATATTGGTTGAATAACAACGCTTCCAAGACAACAACGCACTGCTCAAACTACTATAGGGGTTCAATCCTAAATATCAAGTAAAGAAGTGAACATAACCACAAAATAAATCATGGCGGTAAAGACGCCTAAAAAAACAAAAATACGCCAATTAAAACTACCACGGAAATTGGGTAGGTATGAGCGAAATCGTAGTCAATAGTACTTAAAAGTAAGACAATCCCGTTTAGAGTCACAATAACTCACCAATTAAAATTAAAATGAAAGATAAAGTTCCCCAAAATGATTTAGTCAATAGGCACAATCTTATATTGGTTGAATAACAACGCTTCCAAGACAACAACGCACTGCTCAAACTACTATAGGGGTTCAATCCTAAATATCAAGTAAAGACGTGAACATAACCACAAATTAAATCATGGCGGTAAAGACGCCTAAAAAAACAAAAATACGCCAATTAAAACTACCACGGAAATTGGGTAGGTATGAGCGAAATCGTAGTCAATAGTACTTAAAAGTAAGACAATCCCGTTTAGAGTCACGTGAGCTCAAGCGTAGGCGCATTGGAGTCAACAGACAATAGTAAATGAATGGAAACACCTCGATTTCCGTTTTACAAATTGAAACAAGGCACGTTGTCAAACAGCGGTAAGTTGAGCCAGAAAAATAATTAGCACATCAAAATGAGCATCAATAAACAATTGACAAAACACACGTTAAAATAACTCAATAATATAACTTGGGTGCTTCTTTTGGACTACCCGGTATATGGCATCAGACTATCCTGTCACCTAAGGAGATACTTCCTCTGTGTGACGATTATGTTGGATCACCCTGTAGTACGGCGAAGGTGGATCGCTCTGTGGTTCAAGAAAGGTAGATCACCCTATAAGGCACATCAAGACCAGTGATGGGGGTGGTTGTCAATAAGAACTTCTATTACCCCAGGAAAAAAACCAAGTGGCTTTCTTGGACAAGCTGGGCTGGACGATTCTTGATGAATGCCTTTGCTGTCCGATTAGGTTTTTGGTGATACAGGGGCCCTATGATAAAATAAACCTAGGACTCGATTCCGGGACAATCTGGATGATATTCTCAAATTCCTCTCGAAGAGATAATGATGGATTGAAACTGAAAATATCACAACAAACTGCTCGATCCAAAATAGTTAAATACTGTTTTGCAGGAGTATTCCCATTTAAGGATTATCGAAATAATTCCAAAATCCTGCAAAAGCCAGCAACAGATCACCTTAAGTCCAGATTATCACCGTTCAATCTGAAATTAGCCCACCAAATGTCATCCACTTGATGACAACCTTCAGTTGCTATAATTATACTAAGTGTTGGGTTAACTAGGTGAATTGCACTCAGATGAAAATTACAACGTAACACAACAACAAGTGAAAAAACCGACCCTTTTCACGAACTTTCCTAATTCTGGTCAATTCTGGCGAAACACTCTCGATGTTATTGGGTAGAACCCGAATCTTTCCTTATAGGTCAAAAACATATTTCAGGAAAACAAGAAACTACACATGAGTGACAGCGGAATGGAGAAGTCAGTAGTCAGTCTTGAGAGAGACAGTTTTCTTTATAGCGAGTGTCACAAATGTTATATCTCTTTTCTTGTAGAGATATTTTTTTAAAATGGCAAAATGATTCAATATCAAAATTGGATACACCTCGGGAATCCTGTTCTTTTATAGGTTCTTTGTTCCGAGTTCCTGGAATGGTGGTCCAAGGTCTGATGGATACGCTGATTATTTGCTGAATCCAAGGTTAAAAGTAGGACATGCGGTATAACTGCGCAATTCCTACAACGTAGTTCTGAATAAAGAGTAATTGTATTTTTAATATAACAACTATCGCAAGGAAAAAACATAACAATATGAGGGCTTGGTAGGCTTGATATTTTGATTTAATATAATAGTAATAACTCCTAGAAATGTTCGTCGATTCAGTTTGTTGGATTCCTTGATGATTATTTTCAACTGTTAGACTGGGATCTATACTCTGTCTCTATTCAGGATGGCCGCTGCTTCCTCTCGGGCGCATTTACCCAGGCTCCTTCTGTGACGTCACAGGAGCTTCGTCCGGGGTCTAACATAACTTACTTTCATTTTTACGTTTTTTCAATATAAAAAGAAACTTCACTGCAAACAATTTTTACAGTAAGTTTTTATTATAGTCGTCTCCTCCTCGGGAGATAATTGTACCACAAGCGGACTTTTTCAAATACATTAATTTATTATTTTTATCAAGATCGTTGTATCAACGGTAGGACAATCACTAACATTCAATGGAGTCCCGATGCAGCATATGGCATCCACATACCATCTTATATATGGACAGCAACATCGAAACTCCCGATGATCTGAGCTGCTTTTTTCAGACAAAAATGTCATGAACTGATTTTATCTGTACCAACAGATGATCCGTTATTGTCACAGTAATTGTTTAATGCCTGAGAACTTACATTTGCTCTGATAGAGAATTATTGAGCTATTGTGTCAGTACTGCCATACCTTGGCTTCTTCCGTCAAGATTGAAGCGCAACCATTCATTGCCTGTTCCTCCTACCCCCAGATACCATTGTATTCATTTCTTTGAGGAAATTTGAACATAATTACACTAATAAACAGAGGTATTTTCCAATTGAAGCCATAAGAAGAGAAATTAGTGGATCTGACTTTGGCGCGGACAAACAACGAGTTCTTTCCTTCCCCTACGTGAAAGAACTTTCAGAGAGGATCAAGAGGATAGGAAGGAAATACAACGTCGAAGTCTGTTTTCGATCAGGGAACACAATACACAGCCAGCTCACCAAAACTCGAACACTGCAATAAACAGCGACACCCAACTGCGTTGACAGGATACTATGCGAGTGCGGCAAATCCTACAAAGGAGAAACCAGAAGACTATCGAAAATAAGAATGTGCGAACACAAGAAAAACACACAATGGCACATTTTGATACCAGATATATCTACAGGAATAAAAATAGCAGATTCGAACTGTAATGAGGATTCATATATAAACCTGCAAAATGTATACCGTATACGTTTTACCTTAGCGCCATATATCGATGTACCTACGACGTTATACCTAAACAAATTTTGTTTACTATTGCGCATGCGTATATGTCATTGTGAGGCATACCGTATACTCCAGATGATGTGCAATAACTCTAATATTCATATTTTGAGGAAGTGAACATTGTGCGCAAAGAAAACATACTATCCGAAGCCGTCTGCATAGGCTGTCCGTTTTTCTGGATCCTGATGGAATAATTCGAGTATTTTTGTGGTGAGAATGATGGTCTTTTTTCTTCTCCGAGTCAAAAAATAAAAATTACAATTACAAAGAAGTAAAATCAAAAATTACAAACACTCTCTGTTGATAGGTACGTGTATATCATTCAAAGACGTTCGATTCTTTCAGAAAAAGAAAGTAAAAGTACATCTAAAGCAGCTACTCCCCTGATTATATGGCGACGACGGACACTGGGTTACATAGAAATCACTTTTTCTTGCTCAATTTGTATACAAAGCATATGAAAATTTAATCAAATAGATAGCATACATAAGAATAGAAATATCTACACAAAGCAAAATAGAGAAAAAATCGCACTCACCAGGATAATATTTCATTCCAATAACTGATACAAGATCTCGCTTCGCTCAGAGAAAATTATCTATTGAGCTCTTCAGTGGGCAAGAGGGTAAATTAGTGAACACTTTCACTGAAATATTGAGACAATTCCGATATCCAATTCGTGGGAAAGAGGGTAAATTACTGAATACCTCCACTGAAATCTTCAGACGACTGCCAAATAATGATTCATCAAACTTCATTATCTCCACAAAAATACCAATAAGTTCCTAATCATCATTATATGGCTGGTTTTTGTTTATTATATAAATGAATATCACCGAACCCTCTTTCCCACAGAGGAGCTCAAGAGATAATTTTCTCTGAGCGTAACGAGATCTTGTATGGTTTGGAATGAAATATTAACACGGTGATTGAGATTTCTTCTACAAATAGCTCAATATTTTGCTTCATGTACATATTCTTATTCTTATTTTGGAATGAAATATTAACACGGTGATTGAGATTTTTTCTACAAATAGCTCAATATTTTGCTTTATGTACATATTCTTATTCTTATTTTTGCTATTTATTTGAGTCAATTTTAACAAATTGAGCAAGAAAAAGTGAATTCCTATTAAACTAGTGTACGTCGTCGCCATTTAGACAGGAGAGTAGCTGGTTTAGATGGACTTTTTCATCCCTTCTGTGAACGTCTTCGAATGATATACACGTACCCATCAATAGAAAGTGTTTATAATTTTTTTATTTCACTTCTTTCATAGAAGTTGTAATTTCTCTTTTTTTTATTTGGAGAAGAAAAGAGTCAAAGAATAATTCATCAATGATTCGAGTGAATGGAAGATTCCCACAATCATCACAGCTTGATTTCAACTATAAAATCAGGTTTCCAATCGTCTTGGACCCAAATCACGGATATACTACTTTGTTGATAATTATCAACAATCTGAGATATAAATATTGGATCCTTCATATCTGTTAAACAGTTAAGAAATGATTTAGAGCATGTCTTCAGTGCATAAATCGGCATGTTTGGACAAATCGTCACAGCATCAAATGGTCTGAAGCCGAGTCATATACAGGGAGGAGCACTGGTTCAGAAATAAATTCTAAGAAACTGCCTACATCCTCAACAACAATGTATTCAGTCGCCTCCCTGAAGAAATCCGAAATGTGTGGAAACCACTTATCCAAATGATGGACCATCTTCGGCTCGACGAACGAGAACATCACGCTATTACATCCATTTCTCGCTACAACCGATCAGCGCGCCTCATAGTGAGCACCCCTTTTCTCCACCATAAGGAATTTGAGTCTTTATAGCCGACCATAACTCGAAATGTTGGCAGTCATCACCCGAAGAAGATTGCGGATACCAGCAATAGAAACGTGATTACACTCAACTTGAAACTTTCAACATTTGTTGATATCAACCTACATTTTTCAATTTAATTTTTTTGATTTTGCATTTTCATATTCAATGTTTCAATTTTTTGTCACCATATTTTTATTTTGTAATCAAACAAACCTTTGATTTTGATTCTTTGACCAAAAAATCCATTTCAACCTTTTTGTTTGGATTTGATTGCCTTATTCGATTTGATTTTCTGATAAGTTTCCTAGCAACATGTTTTAATATAGTTGATTATTTATACAAGAGTCCGAACCCACATCACTCTGCAAGGAACATTATCAACCGCCTTCTAGAAAACATACCAAAAAGAGTTCTCTCAAATTACCTTGTGTACTGTGTGAAGATTAATATTTTCAAAACTCGATTATTTGAATAAACTTACTGTACAACTCAGGGCTTGCTCGACAACTTCACCTCTAAAACGACAGTTCGTCAGTGTTCCAGTATGATCAGACAAAGTTATTCTTATATCAAATTTGAATTCGGGATCCGCAACCTCATTTTCAAATACTGTGGGACATTCTGAATTCTCACAGTTGGACCCATTTATCGGCATCTTGCATCTACCACTGAAAACAATAGAGAAAATAAGTTTTCGATCACTTAATTGATCGTTACAAATAGACTTAATACTGATGTTTAGAGTACAGCCAAGTTAGCTGATGAAAGGTGCCGCCAGCTATATTGCAACCGGAACAAGGTGTATGAGAAAAGTTTCTAGGTGAGAATTCAGATTTCTAATTGAAAATCATCGACATTCTTCAACCTATCTAAAAGTTTCAAAAACAGAAATCCAGAAAAAAAAAAGAAATGAAATTCGAAATATTTTGGAATTTTTGGGTTCAATCATTCCCATTGAATTGAACTGGCCGATACTGAAAAACTATACTCAACACAAATTACTACAGTTCCGTGTACCATTCTCACTAACAATGGTTTCACAAAACCTCGACACGTGTTCCGTTGAACAATAGCTTCCTCAATCGACTTCAACTTCAAACTGGAATTTTTCGAGATTCAAGCTGAAATAAGGCGTTATTCATCAAAACTGAAAATGGAAGAAAATTGAATGACAATGATAAATAGCCAGATTAAAACAAAATATAAAGTGAGAAAGAAAACTAGTTGATTAGGAAATTACTGGGCAGCACAATAAAAACGAGAAAGTGGAAAGAAAGAACGAGAAGAAACACTCTAGAGATTTCTAGGACAGAAGAAAGTGAGAGAACAAAAAAAATGAATGAGTCAAAAAGAGAAACAATGGGAAGCAGACTTCCAGAAGGTTTTGGACCACCAAGACAATTTATTCTATCATGTGTCACAGAAAACTGGAGTACAAATAGAAAAAAATTTAGGAGGGACTGAAAGGCGAACTAAAGGAGATGTTGGAGGAGAAGTGGATACAATGCGGAAAGAGAGTAAGGGATTAAAAAAAAGTTGAAAATCAGATGGCTCTCATCAGAAACCAAGATCGCAGAGACAGGGTTGCCACACCGAGAATTTCCGTGAAACTACCGACATTTGATGGACAGTCCTTGTGGTCCGTGTATCACCGACAATTCGAGGCTGCGGTAGCGACCAATGGATGGAGCGAAGAAGAAAACGCTACGGTACTCATAGTAGCTTTGAGGGGGCCAGCTCTGGGTATGTTGCAGACGATACTCATTGAACAGCAAAAGAACTATACCGTGTGTCACAGACTCATGGTACACCCCCGTTTTCTCCTTTGTTTTTCTAGCTATATTTTTGAGATTCGGAACATCGAATAAGCTCACTGAACAGCATTTCTCGACATATCTGAAAGAAAAAAACAACTTCCAATTTTTCCGGAAATGACATCAACTTTTGATTCTTGAATGGGACACCCTGTATATTGTTACATGATCGGCTAGGGATGATCATGAGGAATCCAACGATACCAGGTTTGATGATGTTATCTCCAATGACTGCGGAGATATCGCCATTTATATTATCCATAAGCTCAATGAGTGGGAGAGAGAATTGGATTGACCCGCCAGTAAAGTTTCTCTCTCCTACTCGTTGAGCTTATGGATAATATAAATGGCGATATCTCCGCAGTCATTGGAGATAACATCATCAAACCTGGTATCGTTGGATTCCTCATGATCATCCCTAGCCGATCATGTAACAATATACAGGGTGTCCCATTCAAGAATCGAAAGTTGATGTCATTTCCGGAAAAATTGGAAGTTGTTTTTTTCTTTCAGATATGTCGAGAAATGCTGTTCAGTGAGCTTATTCGATGTTCCGAATCTCAAAAATATAGCTAAAAAAACAAAGGAGAAAACGGGGGTGTACCATGAGTCTGTGACACACGGTATACGAGGTCCTGATTTGTGCATTAGAGTTGCGGTATGGCAATCAACACCGAGAACACCTGTACCGGGCTTAAATGAAAACTCGCATGCAAAAATCAAGTCTACAAAAATTCGAAGCACAGATACCGACCATAAGACAACTAGCTGTTTCGAACTATGGTCCTCATCAGCGGTGGGTTGGTAGAGTCCTCGTAATTGAAGACTCTTTTGAGGCAGGAACTATGTCAAAGGCTCTGAAATGAATTTAAAAGGTATCTTCGAATTCGAGCTAACCCACAGCTAATGAGAGCTATAGCCCGAAACAGCTAGATTTGGTGGTGGACATTTATTTTATCCAAGACGCCTAAAATGAAAAAATCTAGAGATATTCTAGGCGAATCAATACATAAAATAACAATAAATACAAATATGAACTATAGAATCTGCTCCGGAATACAATTGATAAATTTTCTGCGATGTGTTGTTATCAAGTGTCTTTCTGTCCATAAAATAGATTTTTAAAAAACTAGTTTTCCGTACGATTCTCACTAACATTGGGTGTTCAAAACCGCGACACTTCAAGCAGGATTAACCCTAGCTATTGTGAAACGAAACACGTGTCGCGGTTTCGTAAACCCGCTGTTATCAAGAATAATACAGGAAATTACTACTTTCGGTTAAATGTGGAATTTCATCAAGTATCGGTCAGCTCAATTCAATATACCGTGTGACACAGACTCATGGTACACCCCCGTTTTCTCCTTTGTGTTTCTAGCTATATTTTTGAAATTCGGAACATTGAATATGCTCACTGAACAGCATTTCTCGACATATCTGAAAGGAAAAAACAACTTCCAATTTTTCCGGAAATGACATCAATTTTCGATTCTTGAATGGGTCACCCTGTATACTGTTACATGATCGGCTAGGGATAATCATGAGGAATCCAACGATAGGAGAGAGAGAAACTTTTTATGGCGGGTCAATCCAATTCTCTCTCCCACTCATTGAGCTCATGGATAATATAAATGGCGATATCTCCGCAGTAATTGGAGATAACATCATCAAACCTGAGGAATCCAACGATACCAGGTTTGATGATGTTATCTCCAATGACTGCGGAGATATCCCCATTTATATTATCCATAAGCTCAATGAGTGGGAGAGAGAATTGGATTGACCCGCCAGAAAAAGTTTCTCTCTCTCCTATCGTTGGATTCCTCATGATCATCCCTAGCCGATCATGTAACAATATACAGGGTGACCCATTCAAGAATCGAAAATTGATGTCATTTTGGGAAAAATTGGAAGTTGTTTTTTTCTTTCAGATAGGTATGTCGAGAAAGGCTGCTCAGTGAGCATATTCAATGTTCCGGATTTCAAAAATATAGCTAGAAAAACAAAGGAGAAAACGGGGGTGTACCATGAGTCTGTGTCACACGGTATATGATTCTTCCAAACAGATAGAAAAATGACATAGTCAGGGGGTGTTACGGAGGTCTGTGCCTCAAATGACATGGAGATCTGAAATTACATCTATATCCTTTCTTCGGTCATACACATGACGACGATGAAATTATTCCATCGCTGGGAAGCTTTATAAACTGATTTAAAGGTTTCCCAATCATTAACATAGGAAAATAAATTTTCAAATACAAACCATTTGATCATGAGCGTTCTTGAAAGACCATCCAAATCTAAGGTAGTTACAAAAGCAAACAACAATGCTGTGAATTGTTTGTTTCTTGATCTGCATTCTTGGACACTGATATTAATTTTGTCTTGGATTTGTTTTACACTCATTACATCTTGAATAGTACTTGCTGAAATTTATTATTGTTTAAATACGAAAATATATTACGGCCTTCCACATGAGTAGTATATTACAAACATTTAAAGTCTACAACATAATATATCTCCATTAAGGTTAAAATTATCCTAACATATTATCACTCGACGCGCGTTACGGAAACCAAGTCAGTATCTTCAGAAGAAATTGACCCTCCAGTATGAGGTTGATAATTGATCTCTATCAATACTTCTCAATACAAATAAACACACCGGCGATACGTCTTTATAGTCCACAGAGATTGATTCGTAAAAAAGGGAAGGAATTATTCAATGGAAAAAGAGTCAATTTGTACATAAATTGGATGCTCGAACAAGCCAACAGAAAATCATCATGTGAGCATCTCCAGCGAATATGTATAAATCATGAAATATCCCCACGACATGACCTATTTTAGAATTATTCAATTTCAAGATCAAAGCCGTTTCGGGTCTAACATTTGGAATGAGATAGAACACGTCGATTTTCTCAGCTTTCTATTCACAATTCATAATAAATTAATAATAATGTAAAATTCGTACATTTTTCAAGATAGGTGTGTAACTCATACATATTGCCATGAGATGGCAATCATTGTAGACACAGAAGTGATTTTTTTGTCAATGTCGTAGATCATTCATGTTTTGGAGATTATTTTGACAATTTTTATTTTGTGTATAAACTTTCATCGTCAATTCTAATTTGAAGCTGCATTGTCTTCCTTTACACATTTCAGTCAAACTGACAAGCAGACATCTGTACCTTCTTTTCCCTGCAGACAATGAACTTTGTCGTGTATAATCAAGTGAAGGATAATAATAAATAATTATATTTACTTATCTCCTCAGAAGATATAAAATTTCTTTTACGAAATAGTACACAAGAAGATGGAATATGCTCATATAAGTTGTTAACATATTACATTTAAAAAATTTCTGAATGAATATATATTACAAATAGTACAAAATAATGATAATTCAATACTTTTTTGAGCTCGAATCGTGCACGTTATTGGTTTACACCGCATATTTCGTCTTAAAACTGGTGGAAAATGTGATCAAACACTATCAACGGAACTGTGAATTTCGAACACGATTGACAAACTGCAAGTGCATACAATTCAGCGTTAATGATACATAAATGTGTAGCAATAGTCCAATCAAATAAACTTTTTTCGTAACATTTCTGCCTACCCGAAAAGTAGCTGTGGATTCCGGCAGACACATGTGTCCTTATTATCCCCTAAAGTTTGCGCCAGATTCTGTCCGTGCGTTTAGCAACAATTAGCGGTTGAATGCCGGAAATCATTTTTTTTTGTTTTTTGCTTATATAATGAAAACTATTAATCGGATCGAAAAAAAGTTGAATTGCAAGTTGTAGATAGTTGAAAAATCTATTGATTAGCGTTGGCCCGATTTCGATATTCCGATTTGTTGCTTATCTATTGAGCTCGGAAGTTGAAAAAAGGCATTTTTTTCATTACTCTATTAAAAAATATTGAAATGCATTTGGGGGTTGCAACTGTGAATTTGGGAAGCTCTCAACTAGTAGAAACCACAGTTTCAATTTGGTTGAAAACCAATTGATAGGTTAGCAACAATCTAATTTGTTACTAAAAAAAGTGTCCCCCTAGATTGTTATTTCTTGCCATACGGATAATCGTAGAGCAATGAACGAAACAGCTTTGGATAGTCAAAGAGTTGAACTACAATTTATCGTTTTTGGAAAATCGATTTTTTCAATGCGATACCTTTAAAAATGGCGTCAAAGAAACAACGTTTTTCAAACTAAAAAACAATTAGGAAAAAATGGTTGTATCAAAATGAGAGAAAATGCATAGGAAAGCTGCTATTTTTCTATGAATTTTGACAACCTTACTTTTGTTCCACGATAATTAGGAGCCAAGATAACACTTTTTATCATTTAGTTTCCCCTCCATTTGTTTGTTTATATGAAATAATGAGACCTCGACGACTGCACAGAGCAAGAGTCATATTATCGATAGAAACCAGCAGGATTTGTTTTTTACAATTATTCATAGTATTTATATTGATAGGATCAGTGGAGGTTCTTCCGGGCCGTTCGACGTGCCGTGTGGAGGGGTAAGCCGAAGGGAGACGGCCGTCGTATGCATCGCGTGAAATAAACTGATCAGAGCCCAAAATGACCTTGCTATCTGTATCTCGGGAACTACTTTAATAACATGATGCAACAATGCAATCTCCTAATCATCAGGAATGACCTGGATCTCTTAATGACCAGTCAAAATGATATTAGAGCTTGTAAATTTCAATTGAATCTTATAATTGTCTTGTACATGTATTTTCTTTTCTTTTTCTCCTTTTAATGTGTTGAATACCTAGAACGCTCTTAACACTTTTCCTCTGGGAATATCGTTATGACTTCCTTCTATAGTAGTATTGTCTTTCTCTGGTTAGTAAAAGGTAGTTTTTAAGTACCTATCCTTACATGTTAGTACTGTGAAATGTGTTTGTAAGTGAATCCAAAATAAAATTAAATAAACTTTGAACATTACTTAAAGGATAGTATCTTAATTATACTACTACCGAAATATTTTTGACCTATAGATGTGATTGAAATTATGTATAATGAATAACCTTACCTTTTTAGGAAGTCAGCTTAACAATAATACATGTTCAAATCACTACCAAAATAAAAGTTCAAATGGAATGTTTATTTCGCGCACTCAGTATAACCGGCCGGAACGATACAAACTGTTCAATCGGGGACACTCTGTACAGTAGTATTAACATGGAAATCACACTCTGCTGAAAGAAACAAACGAAAATTTATAGGACCTGACTAACCTAACGGAGACAAAATAAACATGTGAATAGATGAATGTTAATGGACATTTCCAGTTACAAGCTGTAAATATCAAAGAATAATGATGCACACAAATGGGCCAAAAATCTTAATATTGAATAACATTCATATATACACATTTGTAAAAATATCAATTGGAAAGGAGATGAGCCGTGCTTTATTCATTTTCGAATGTCAGAGAAAACTTGCTTCCTCCGTCTAACTAAGGTAACATTTGACACCGTATTATCAGAGTTGAATTTGAAATGAACGAATAATTCACTACATTTGCAGCGTAAAAATTGAATTATTTGCGATTTTAGGGATTTCCGAAAACAAACCGGGTAAGCCATAGTGATATTCGATCATATCTCGATGCACTATTGAAAATTAAAAAAAAACAAAACTTGTCCAGTATTTCCCGAGATACAGACAGCGTGGTCATTTTGGGCTTTGATCAGTTTATTTCACGCGGTGCACTCGACGGCCGCTAGCGGTAGATCGCACTCTCCGGCTTCCCCCTCTACACGGCACGTCGAACGGTCCCGGAAGAACCTCCACTTATCCTATCAATAATTATGATAAATAATTGTGGAAAACAAATTCTGCGGGTTTCGTTGCTTCATATAAATAAACAAATGGAGGGGAAACTAAATGATAAAAAGTGTTATCTTCGCTCCTAATTATCGTGGAACAAAAGTAAGGTTGTCAAAATTCGTAGAAAAATAGCAGCTTTCCCATGCATTTTGTCGCATTTTGATACGACCATTTTTTCCCAATTGTTTTTTAGTTTGAAAAACGTTGTTTTTTTGACGCCATTTTTGAAGGTTTCACATTGAAAAAATCGATTTTCCAAAAACGATAATTTGTAGTTCAACTCTTTGACTATCCAAAACTGTTTCGTTCATTGCTCTACGATTATCCGTAGGGCAAGAAATAACAATCTAGTGGGACACTTTTTTTAGTAACAAATTAGATTGTTGCTAACCTATCAATTGGTTTCTGACCGAATTGAAACTGTGGTTTCTACTAGTTGAAAGCTTCCCAAATTCACAGTTGCAACCCCCAAATGCATTTCAACATTTTTTAATAGAGTAATGTAAAAAACGCCTTTTTTCAAATTCCGAGCGCAATAGTTAAGCAACAAATCGGAATATCGAAATCGGACCAACGCTAATCGATAGATTTTTCGATTATCTACAACTTTTATTATTTATTATTATTATTTTATTTTTATTATATAAGCAAAAAATTAAAAAAAATAATGATTTCCGGCATTCAACCGCTAATTGTTGCTAAACGCACGGACAGAATCTGGCGCAAACTTTAGGGGATAATAAGGACACATGTGTCTGCCGGAATCCACAGCTACTTTTCGGGTAGGCGAAAATCGTCATTTTGGGCTCTTGAACAGTTAATTTGATTGGATTACAAAGCCAATTCGCACAGCTGTTATTTTTTGCCAGCGGACTCTTGAAACTTCGTTCTTAAGAGGGCAAAAACCGTCGACACTATATAGAAGTAGTCAGTTCACATACTAAAAGTAGTTCATACAGATGTATTAAAATGAAAAAGTATATATAATATCTACATGATATACATATGTAATACAGCTCATGCGTTTTTGTCATTAAAAAAATCACTAATTTCATAATAACATTTCTCAATCAAAAATTTTTTCAAACTAGATTTGAAACCCATCACCGTGCTCAACGTTTTCATATAGGATGGTAGAAAGTTGAATGTTCTTGTAAAAACTTACATATATGCCAGTCTCCCCTAGTTCGCGAAGATGAGTTCAATACCACCGTTGAATTTCATCTAAATATCCCAGAAAGAATCTAGATGAACAGTCATGAAAAAAATGTAAAGCTTTCAGCTACAGCAGAGCAATAACGATTCCATCAACAATTTTCTCACTGGGGTCGACAGGCATAATATGATTTCAAATACAGGTTTCGACGGAGCTGTTGAAAAATTGTATGCAACCATTAATGGGACTGTTGAAAAATGTGTTCCAAAAAATCCGAAAATATGCCAAAAATTTCTTTGTTGGTTCACTAAGAGCACAATCAAGGCAGTAAGGGAAAAACACATACATTCGTATTTCAAAAATTTACAAATCTGGGAACAGACAGCTACCTCAGAATTATAGACCAATATCAAAACTTTGTATTCTAGCCAAGTTATTCGAGTCGAATATATTTGACTACCTCTACCACGATGTCATTAATATTCTCAACAAACACAGATTCATAAAAAAAAGGTCTGTTCAAACAAACCTGTTTGAATACACAGAATGTATATTGAGAAGTCTCGATAGCAGAACTCAAGTCAACACCATTTACACCGACTTCAGCAAAGCATTCGACAAAATCAACCATGATTTACTCGCAGAAAGGCTCGCAGGGGTCGGTGTGACGGGTTCACTGAGTAAGTGATTTTCGGTCCTACTCGAACTGTTCTCAAGCAATCAGCATAGGGAACTATAACTCTGATAACATAAAATCACCTCCGGCGTACCACAAGGTTCGCATTTATGTTAATGTCAACGATATTTCCAAATGTTTCAAATATTTTAATTCCGTCATGTTTGCTGACGATCTGCAAATATTCCACACAGTATCTGACATGAACGATTCAATTTTAATCCAAGAAGATCTCAACATAGTCTTGGAATGATGCGAAAATAGCGCACTTTACCCTAAACTCCAGAAATGCGATTAAATTACCTTCAGTCGAATTAACAACCAAATGAAATTTAATTATTCATTGAAAGATAACATTCCCCATACTTGTGGAGAAGTCAAAGACTTGGAAGTGATTAAGTGATTTTCTACTCTGAAGTGATATTTCACTATCACGTTGCCCATATATCCGAAAAAGCAAATAGAATGCTGGGTAGGCTAAGTGATAAATAAGATTTGTTGGTGCTGCATACACGTAACTGATAAATCAGGGAAAAGTCGTATTTCGTGTGAATATATTCATTTATAAACAAGTACTTTCGGCTTTTACGGCATCACCAGTGCGATACTCGTCAAGTATTATGATCTTCCAGAGTTGAAATATGAACGTTAGTGAAACATTACACTGAACAAACATGATATTTAAAATCAGTGCCCATTAGAGTTCAACTATCATTTTTTTTAAACATTATTATAAAAAATAAAAATTGCTTGTCGTACTTTACTTGCGTGAAACCAGATTAGAATGACATTGATATCTAGTTTCGGATCATTATATAGGTTCGTCCCTGCTGATAGAACAAACCTTAAAGACAGGAAATGAATAAGCGGTTTAAAATAAGTCCCAGTAGCTTCAGGGTGACCTTATTAATATAATACGCAATTACGGTACAATAGGGCCATTGTCTAGGGATGCATAATACACACACACATATATAAATATATATATATATATATATATGCGCTCACTGGAACTTCCGGTTGAACCGCGTCTGGACTTTTTCTTCTTTCGACGTTTCGGCTCCCACTTTGCCATTCTCAAGACTTCTTGACTTGGTGGCGAGGCCGAAGTCTCCTTAACCCCCAACACTCAGATTGACAGAGTGAAGATTCTCAATCTTATACTATGGGGCTATTGGACACACCTCTATGCAGGATGTGCGAACAGGACGATGAAATTGTCAGGCATGTCTCATGCGAGTGTCCGGAGTTATCGTCAATAAGGGAGTGTGTGTTCGGAGATGTCTCCTAGTGACATGCCCACCTTCCAGGAAATGACAGGATGGACGATGAACGAGAAAGTCGACTCCTCGGGAGGATGTACAATGGGTCACAGTGGTCCTAATGTTGTGGGCCTACACTCACCGTCCCTACTCTACAGATACAGAACTATCTGATAAATCTCGGAGCTTCTATTAGAAGAAGTCTGCAAAAACTGAACAAGACAGCTGCTGTATATCACCGAGTTGCAGACCCTAATACGTCGTCAAGGAGGAATCACAGTCGCCCAGGAGCTATAGTGGTTACACAACATCCGACCGGAATACCGCCACAGATCCGCCGCAGTGACTTCACCGACATAGGATCATTCACGGCCGCAGACCAGGAGTTTGAACTGGATAATATTATCCACATCCCTCCAGGAAACATACCATGCACCGATACCACCAGTCGTTGAACACCTACGACCGGCGTCCGATAATCAAAATCTCACCAGTCAGGGCCCCTCTACCAACCGTCCGTCCTCAGTCTGCTGCCCTACACCTGTCAACCCTTCAACATCTGCTCATCCCTCTATATCTGCCTCTAGCAGAGGTAACGAGATGCCTCACATCCGCCATTAATCACCGAGTGTATCGATCACAGACCACATATAACCTTGGCATTACCATGAATTGGGGCTACGTAAACTAGTCGCTGTAGCTGGCACGGTGAGGCTAGCCAATGGTCAGACTCCACGTACCGTGGTCCTTTCAGGCCATGATCACCATCTGAGACTTTTCATTATATACAAGGGCTTTCTTCATATATGGCGATAGGCATGGAAATACTCTGCCGACGGGGTTTAGGAACCGGAGAGATTCTCTTGAGAGACCGAATCATCCACCCCCGAGCACAAGAAAAACCCTGCAATCCGATAGGTCTCATGGCGTCAGACAGCATTCAGCACTTTTTCTCACATCTGAGGAAAACCGCCTTTAGGAATTACCTTGATTTGAACATATTCAAGTTGTAAAGCCGTTGGTAGAACACACCAGGGGGGGGGGGGGCGGGCACGCGGGCGGGGGCCGGCGCCGGCGCCACGGTGGACCGGGGAGCTCGTCGGCTCAACAGGGTTATTGGCAAATACCCTTGGCCAAGGAGAGCAAATTCACCGCATTTACAGTACCTGACCGCGAACTATTTCAGTTCCGAGTTCACTGTTTGATTTACGCGCTGCTACGTCGCTCAGATATTTGGGCCGCCTTGTTACTTCTGCTGGCATCCTTTTCCACGATTGCTGCCCCCTACATATCTTGCTTGGTGAATGCACAGAAATGTTGAAGAAATGCTGCACTTTCTTAAAAGAATATAGAAATACGGGCTTCAAAAGCGCCATTTTAGCCGCGAAGGAGTTGGCTGAAGAACTAGAAATTGAACCTGTGTTTATAGCCACAACAAGAATTCGATATCTCTAGCGTCAAGCTGGTGAAACTATCCGCAATGAGCCTACAACTTCTCGAGAAAAAAATTATGGCTAAATTTCTCAACTGTCTTTTGGGCACTACACTGATTTCAGTCAATGAAAGATTTGAACAGTTGAATGAGTACTCGGAATCTTGTCTTTTTTTGTACAACATAAAACAGATTCTGGAAAATGCCGAGCGTGCAAAACTTTTGGTGATCTCCAAATGGAATTAACTGTAGACTCTAAATCATAGGTTCCCAAAGTGGTTCAGGTGGACCCCCAGGGGTCCATAAGAGACCACACGCTGTGTCCACGTAGACGTGAAAAGAAAACAGGGGTTCACCAGTTGTAAGTGGTGGTCCACGAAAAATTTTCTGATTTTCATAATAACTCACTAGGTAGCTGCTTACAAATATTCGAGTCAGTTCAGAGACAATTGAATAGAATTATAGATAATAGTACAAGTGTACACCACATGTCAAGACTTGCAAAGTGCCGCCCTTGAGCCCGTTCGTCCGGGATGCTTGTTTAGACCTGCAAAGGAATGAAATGCGACTTGTGCTGTGCTTGGAATCTACGTTAGTATAAATACGAATGCCAAGAACAAAACGTTTCTTAATTGTTTCCGGTATTTTCTACATAAAAGTGTGACTATGAGTGATTCGATGTCAGCGTTTACAGTGTCGGGAAAAGTAAGTATTTGCCTATTTGTTATACATGTTTTTATTGTATATTGTAATTTATCAATCATAGTATATTATTATTATTCAAATACCCTGCATGATGACATCAAAAATAGATTTGAAGATATTCTGGCGATGGAAATATCACCATGGACCATAAATCCATTTGAAGAAACGGAAGTGTTGAATGTGATATTACAAGAACTACTCGAACTTAGTACCAACGAGGAGCTGAAGGTGAAATTTGAAAGAGAGTATCAAACATATTGGCTGGGCTGTGAGAAGATGCGAACAAATTTTTTATAGCGTTTCCCTCGTCATATCAAGTTTTAGTATAGTTAACAAACTGTTGAGAAAAAAAAGAGCAAATTGAAGATTTGAGATTACTTCTTACAAAACTGAAGCCAAATATTGATAATTTGCTGTCAATTCATCAAGCACATCCGTCCCATTGAAAGTATTTTATTGTTGATCTACATTTCAGAATTCATTGTTGATTTTGTGTCAATTGTAGACTGTTTGTAATAATTAATGTTTTTAATTTTTTATGACCACAAGTATTATTTCAATAAGTAGTAACCAAGAAAATGTGCTATTTTTTTTATCCCCCTCCCCCCCCCATCCCAATTTAGGGTGATTTTTTAGGGGTTTCGGAATACAGTAGAAATGTAGCAGCAAGGACTGAAAATAATAAAACTTTGAAAGTGGTTCACGAGAAAAATAAGTTTGGGAACCTCTGCTCTAAATCAAATATAGATGGTTGTATGTTGTGAGACGGAATCGTAAGCGTGAAATATTTTTTGCCTGACCAGAATGTGGTTACTCCTGTCTTTTTTTGAATTTTATCAGAGATCGAAACTTACAAAAACTGTATCCGAATTCATGGATAGCATCAAGGATATTACTTACTATACCTGTAACGGTTGCTAGTGTGGAGAGGAGTTGTGCGAAGCGAATAAAAAGCTATTTACGATCGATAGTTTCTCAATATAGATTGACAAACTTGGTAACTTTGTCAATCGAAAATTAAATTGCTGAAAATATCGAGTTTGATATCCTCATGAAAGAGTTTGCTGATAGAAAGGCTAGAAAAGTCAAATTTTATTAGTTTTCATTTGATAAATGGTTATTTCTTTCAATGAATAGTTGTCCTTTGCTTTTTTCAGAACGGGTTTAAATTGCAGTTAGGGGCGCCACAGAAATCTTGCCAAAGGCGCTGATGGGGGTATAACCGGCCCTGTGTATATTCATTTTGTTATAAGTTCCTCCAAAATAAATTGTTTTTAAAAAGTCACACTCGCACAAAAAGAACTTATTTTTCTCATATCATGAATGATTTTCCATCTGTTGGAGGGATGTACCTTGCACTGACGAGTGGCCAATAAGTTCAAAGCCGGCCGGCAAGTGTTTGTCCATCCTCATAATTGAAAATAAATAACGGCACTTGTATCACAAAAACATGCGAATATCTTTCGTGACCCGTGGGTTGGGCTACCTATCGGGCGCGTCCCCAGGTGGCGGATAGGGGAACGGCCAGGAGAATGGGGGCCCTGTCCGGGAAGCCAATATGGCCTCACGGATGTGGTCGCTGGACTCTTGGTCAGTGGCAGAATCAAGTAGGGTGAGGGGAATTAAACCTCCCCAAAAGTCTTTGCGAAATATGCCACCGCGGACCAGCCTACCCAAGCTAAGGTGTAAGGTATCGTGCCGATAGCTGAGTGGCCGCAGGGTGATATGCGGTTGCGAACGATTCCCTTGAGGACCAGGGCGAAACCTTATTGTAACTAGCCTTCCTCTGGTAATGCGGGGCTCTGCCAGATGTGACCAACCCTGTCCCCTGCTACTTGTGGGAACACACATGGACCAGAAAAAGGAAACAAAAATAACCCCGAGGATGGACAGAAATGCTCACCTCAATCTAAGGCGGTAACTGGGGATGGACAGAAATGCCCACCCCAACACACTGCTCGGAACGAGGCTGGACATCGAAGATCACCTCAGGGCGAAATTCAAAGGCCAAGGCGAAAACGCATCTGCGGCGCCGAGGCCAAAAGAAGGGAAAGGGCAAAGGAGGCAGGGAAGGCTGCAACCACAAATGCACCTTGCCCCACCTCCACCCCACCTCCAAAGGCAAGGGCACCTCCTGCGGAGGGAGCCAAAGGTTCCGCCTTGTATAAAGGCAATAAACCGGCGGCTACCTCTGCAGGAAAGCGCCCCCACCTGAGTACCTCCATGGAGGGGACACCAAGAAGGACGAAGAAGCCGCGCAGCGACGGAAATGTCGCTGCACCTTCCAAAACCTTTGCGGAAGCCGCCTTGAGATACCTCAAGGTGGCCATTATAGACGTGACAAACCCGTACGGTGAAATTACCGCAGAACGGGAGAGCCTCGTCAAAATTCAGCTGCTGGAGGAGTTGGACAAGTTTATCTTCTCCGCCTCCAGCAGCAACACCAAAGCGCCCACGTTTAAATCGTGGACATACTCCGGTGAAATCATCAGAGTGGTCTGCGATGACGACGCGACGCTACAGTGGCTGAAAAAAGCCACAAAGGACCTCAAGCCGTGGGAGGAAGCATCGCTGGCGGTCGTCGGTGTGGATGAGCTCCCAAAGCTTACCAAAGCCTCGCTCTGGATCCTGGAGGACGTCCACAAGACGACATCCGGTGAGAAGGAGAGGGTGCTGGGTAGGCTGAAGGCGCAGAATCCAGACCTGAGGATAGCGAGGTGGTGCACTTTCCACCATAAGGTGAAAGTGAACCCTCAAGGACACCTCTTCGTCTTCGGAATCGGAGACGAGGATATGGCTGTCCTGAAGAAAAAGTCAATGAGGATAAGCTACGCGTTTACCTCATTGGCCATAAGGGTAACTAAAAAGGAAGGTACCTCTGAAGACCCGAGGTCCTTGGAAGTCGAGCCACCTAGAGTGGATATTGGCACCGAGGTCACCAAGGGTCCCGAAAAGGACGTTGAAACATCTGCAAAGATGACAGACGACGACCTGACGGAAGAGGCACCTGACAACAAAGAGGCCGTCGCTCCCCTACCGGGGGAGCAAATGGACCTAGAATAGAGTCTTAACCCGAACAACCTCGCAATGGGCAAGGACGTCGGAAAAAAGATAAAAATAATACAATGCAACCTCCAACACAGCAGGACGGCTACGGCAACACTATGTCGTCGCCTGCACCTCAGACCTAACTGCGGTTAAAGTGGAATGTCCAGACGGAAAGGGCAAATATACGGCGTTGATACTCGCATCGGTGTACCTCCCCTCAGATGCAGCCACTCTACCACCCACAAGAGAGATGGAAGTGCTAGTGGACCACTGCCTAAACCAGAGAATGGAGATGATTTTGGGCTGCGACTCAAACTCTCACCACCTGGGCTGGGACAGCAAGGATATCAACGCCCGAGGTAAGTCTCTTTACGAATACATAATTAAGAAAGACCTAGCAATCTTGAATAGAGGCACGGAGCCGACATTCATTGACGCCCGTAGCCAAACATTAATAGATCTTACGCTGGCGACAGCCAAAATATCAGATAAAATTCAAGACTGGCAAGTGTCTGATCATATTTCTATGTCAGACCATCGCTGGTTGACTTATACGGTAAACCAGGATCTCAGGACCACTGTGAAATCCCGCGATCCGAAGAGGACGGATGTAGCTCTATACAATCGACTCTTAAAAGGAGCTCTGCGGGAGACAGAGGCCCTGACTCCTGGCAATAGTGAAGAATTGGAAAGGTACACGTTATCTATCCAAAACAAAATAGACATTGCCTATAAGGAATCCTGTCCGATGAGGATGGTACAGACAGAAGGCACAACCAATGAATGGTGGTGCCCTGAACTGGAACACCTCAGAAAGACAGCGAGAACGACCTTTAACAAAGCAAAACGAACAAAACTCGAAGAGGACTGGGAAATATATAAAGCCAACCTCAGAGAGTTCAAAAAAAGTCTGCAGACAAAAGCAAAGAGAAGCCTGGAGAGCCTATTGTGAGGCAATCGAAGATTTCCCGCAAGTCTCAAGGCTACAGAAGGCACTCTCAAGCGACCACCATAAGAGTATCGGCATCCTGACGAGGAAAAATGGCGACAAAGCCGCCAACCTCCGAGAAAGCGCCGAGATTCTTATGGAAACTCACTTCCCAGGTTCTGTCTTCCCAGGAACGACGAACCGGACGGAAGTACCAATAACACCCTCACAATACGACTGGCAATTTGCTAGCACTATAATTGATGAGGACAAGATAAGGTGGGCCATATCGGGCTTTTCCCCCTTCAAAGCACCAGGACCTGACGGTATAAGACCAGCCCTACTACAATGGGGACTGGATATTCTCGCCGCACCTGGTCGGAATATTCAGAGCCTCATTAGCTCTGAGGTATGTTCCCAGTAAGTGGAGAGAAGTACGAGAGGTGTTTATACCTAAACCAGGAAGGATGGACTACACCTTACCAAAAGCATTCCGACCAATTAGTCTCACATCGTTCTTTTTGAAAACAATGGAGAGGCTGTGCGAGCGGTATATAAGAGATGAAGTCTTAGTTCACAATCCACTTCATCCATATCAGCATGCACATACTCCGGGAAGGTCCACTGATTCGACCCTTCACCAAGTGGTTGGCAGAATCGAGAGATCATTGGATAATAAAGAATCCTCCCTGGGTATATTCATAGATATCGAAGGAGCGTTCGATAAAACGACCTTCCCAACAATCACCCAGCAACTCAACTCCAGGAATATACCCCTGGTAGTAGGAGAATGGATACTCAAGATGCTCTCTAGTAGAGCAATAAGTATAAATGTAGAAGACATTTCTGTGAGAGGACTGGTCATGAGGGGATGTCCGCAGGGAGGGGTCTTATCACCCCTTCTTTGGAACATAGACATAGTTATCCTGCAGATGGATGGTCTCAAATTAATAGAAACATGGTGTAAAGAACACTCACTGTCGATCAATCCCAAGAAGACGGAGATGGTCCTTCTCACTAGGAAAAGAAGCGTGGTTCAAACAGAACTGGCTGGTATCTCAATCGCCACAAAAGAGCTAACCAGAAAAGGAATTTCTGGCAAAGACATAATAATCTACACTGATAGTAGACAAGCCCTACTCTTGGATAGACAACGTATTATCTCAATGTTAGCACTAGAGTGCCACCAAGATTTAGCTAACGCCTCGGTAGATAATAATATCGTACCAAGGAGGGTGAAAGGGCACGACAGGAGCAAAGGTAACCGCATTGCTGACTCTTTGGCCAGGTTGGCGGCTGGAATGAACATTTTGGGACCAGGTGACACCCATGGCTTGACGACTTCGACAATTGCGGAACTAGCCAAACGTTACACCCATACTCAAACCCTCAAAAGATGGGATGAAACCAAAGGATGCAGTTTTGCCAGGATCACCCTGGGCGACCCTGAGAAGCTGGATCCAAATAAATATTTGGCGATGACCAGGAAGAACCTACGATCAACAGTGGGATTTCTGACTGGACACTGTCAACTAAGGAAACACCTCCATATTATGGGGCTAGTGGACACACCTCTATGCAGGATGTGTGAACAGGAAGATGAAACTGTCAGGCATGTCTTATGCGAATGTCTGGAGCTATCGTCGATAAGAGAGTGTGTGTTCGGTGAGTCTTAGCCTACACCTGCCGATATTAAGGAAATGTCCCCTGGTGACCTGTCCTCCTTCCTGGATAAGGCAGGATGGACAATGTCCTAGGAGGGCGACTCCTTGGGAGGATGTACAATGGGACATATTGTGGCCTAAGTGCTGTGGGTCTATACTCACCCTCCCTACTCTACAGATACAGAGATAGAGATCTTTCGTGAAAAACCCTGGACTGGGCCGGTGGGTAATAATTCAACTCCCTTGGTGCTATTAGCCAGGGGAGTGGTCCGAGTAGTTGCTTCACGTTCACCGCCTATATCTTGTTTTTCAACAGTTAAGAAGCACGTGAAAAACACCGGACTTGCCTCATCGTGCACAATTAGTCGTAAAAGTGAAAAAAAGCGTAACATTCTTTTTTGGAAGATTTTTTCACAATGTTTTTTTTCAGTATCTACTGCATCGAAATCAAAAATTCACAAAGTATTGACAAACTGTATTTTTTCAACACTCAAATCTTAGGATTATTTGAGATACATACACTGTCCGTGTAACAAAGAAAAAATCTCCGTAGCTCACTGAAACTGCGAGAAATGATGAAGTTACATGATAATGCTTTAATAAAATATAAATTAAGTAAAAAGATGAGTCATTGGAATTATTATAAGGATCTAAGAGTGCAGACTCAAATCATCTAGATGTCGAGACTCTTAATCATTATTCAAAAAATGAAAATGCTAATAACGGAAAACTGGAATTCTTACCAGAAGATGATAAGACATTTGAAAAATTGTTAACAATCAAATCAGCAGCCACTGGACACGACCAAATGAATATTCAAATGATTCTGCATTGCTGTCCGATTATTCTTCCCCACATAAACCACATATATAACTTCTGTATTGGGAAAGTTTATCCTGAGACACATCCGGAAAAAATCAGTGACCTGGTCTAAGGCATTCTTTGTACAACCAAGGGTTTCGAAAAAATCATATCGGAAGAAATCAGATATCACCTAGTTACTTACGATATTCTACCCGAAAATCAGGCTAGGTTTCGTCCTAATCACAGTTGCACCACAGCACTTTTGAAAGTGACTGATGATCTATACTCAGAAATAGATCAAAATAAGCTTTGTGCACTTGTGTTTATTGATGATTCGAAAGCCTTCGATGAAATGAATCACGAAAAGCTCATTGCAATGCTGAATTATATAGGCTTATTCGGGAATGCCAAGCTTCTCCTGCCACAACATATTCGTAACCGCAGTCAGTATGTAACTATCGGTAATAATGTCTCCCACGAGTTAACGGTGAACCGAGGTGTGACGCAGGGATCTATCCTAGGTCCTAGGTCCCCTGTTGTTCACAATTTACACATCAGAGTTTCACAAATATATCTAGATTTTCAGAGAAACGAAACACACAGCACTTGCGTGAAACTGAATGGAGACCTGAGTAGCCTAAGTACAATTTCCAAGAAGTTTTGTTTAAAAGTTATTAGTTCGGAATCGAAAGCAATACTTTTTACCCGAATAAAACTAAAAAGCGAACAATTTGGGAATATTATGCTCAAAATTGATAATGAACCACTAAAATTATCACGATGCGAAAGAAATTTAGGATTGATGCTGGATGAAAATCTCTATTTTCTTTGTTTTCTGCTGGATCACACTTCACTACTGGTTAAAAGGGCCCTTCGTAATATCAAACTCATTTATAGAAAAAGGAAAATTTCAACTATGAAAGCAAGAAGAAATCTGTGTGAATCGCTTGTACCGTCTCAACTCAATTACCCAGATTGTATCTTCGGTTCTGCTATCAGACAGATTGACAAAAACCGTATCCAATAACGTTTACAAAATTCATGTATTCGATTGATATATGGAATAACTCGGAGAAATTCAACCTCGGAATATTTTCCGCAACTTGGTTGGCTGAGTATGGAAAACCGACGACTTGTACACCTTGGTTCACTATACCATAAAATTGTCCGTTCCCGAAAGCCCTCATATCTATTTGAAAAAATCAAATTTCGATCAGAACTAAACCCCAAAACACTTCACTTCAGAGATATCATTTCAATTCCCAAGCACAAGACATCACAATTCAAATCGTCTTTCTCATATAATTTACCAAAAATGTATAATAGACTCCCTGACGATTTTAAGTGTCTGGACAATTACAAATTCCAGAAAAAATTGAACAATGCCCTACTTACCAATACTTTACAACTTACATAAGACGATCTTTAAGCCTTATTTAGTGCTTACTATTTTGATTATTTTTTGTTTTTTGTTGTTTTGGTTACATATAATGGCAGGTGCTACCGCAGTGGCTGGATTATTGTGAATCACACTGGGTTTAAGCGGGGCATAAAATAACATGTTAACTGGGCGACACTTGTGTTGTGTTGTGTTACATTAAGTAAATATTTTAAAATATTCTCAGTTTCCGTTAAGTAAACAAGCGAGTAACAATGAAACTGCGATTTCTGACTTAAAATGAGTCGGGGAGTTTTATTGTGTGAAATAAAAAAAAACAATTAAAAACAACAAAAGAATTGTGTTATTTACTACCTCACAAGTGAAGGTACGTACATAATTAATTAAGATAACAACTGTGATTTTCCCTTTTATTTAGGCAAAAATTTCCCGGACCCCCCTCTCTCCTGGGGGGTATTCCATACCCCCCAGACCTCCCGGTGAGTATAGGTCCTTGTCGCCCAGTGGAAATCCCTCAAAATATGCTCTAGGTTTAAGACCACATTTATTTGTGGCTATTGACCACATTGATTTGTGGCTATTGGATCTTCAGTTTTTTCATTTTTTCAGTGATATCTTTTATGTGTATGTTTCAGTCACATAATGGTTTTGTATCATTTTTCTAGGTTGAGTGGAAGGGCACTACTTCTCTCATACCTCGTCAGGGAAATACGAACTTTACCTTTACCTTATGAAATATTGTAGCTCTGTTGTTCATATATTCCTATACTGCAATGAAAGTATTCATTATTATTATTATTGAAGATTTACGGGAGGGATCTCATCCCAACGAGGGAACGGAAGTGACAAGGATGAAAATATGTTCAAAAGAATCCCCATCAAAATAAAAATTGAGGGGTTCGAGGATATTTCATTACTGAAAGCTATGAGAAACTATAAGAAATAGGCCTCATTTTATTTAAATTGGCCCCACCATGTATAATTCCCCTGTGCGTGTGTATGTGACTGCGAATTCATCCTGGACGTTGAAGGGCTGGACCGATTTAGATGATTTTTTTATGTGATTGTTCAATTTATGTTATTGGCTAAGTTTGTTGAATACATTTTCATTTTCAATATATTTTGTGCCTCTAGATAAAGGTATAATTGTTGAAGTCTGATGTTGCGCTGCATAGAGATATCTCAGAGCACAACTTGAATCAGCTTTCCCAGATACTATCAGATAACATCTGGGAAAGTTTCAATGATATATATCACAGTTCTCAAATAGATGAAAGTTTTCAGATCTTCATGAATATCTTAGCTGATGCTATAGAAAAAATGTGTCCGATAAAAAACACAAAATCACTAGTAATAAACGAAATTGGAGAACTCCTGAAGTGAGAAGGGAAAGTATTAACCTAAAGAACATGCTTTGGCTATGTAGACATTTAGGAAATCAAAACTCTCATGCCGCTTATAAAAGAGCTAAGAAAGATGAACTACTGCTTGAGAAAACAAAGCTGATTTTCATGAAACATATTTTTCTACACCATGAGATCAAACTGATAACAGATAGGGAATATGTTGCAAATATATTTGGAGACTATTTCTCGTCAGTTGTAGAAAATAGCTTGGTAGACCACTTCGGCAGTATCAGGTAATCCGCTTGCACGGCTTCTAATATTGAAACAAACACTTTTTATTCCTTCCTATCAATGAATATGAAATAGCTAATATTATTAATGATCTGAAAAATAAAAAATGTACAGGAACTGACAAGATTCCAGTGAAAATTTTGAAAGATTTTGATTCACAAATCTTTACTCATTTAGCCTATCTGCTGAATCTATAAGTTACATCTGGCAAATTTCCATCAAGTCTGAAAACAGCTGTCATCATACCAGTCCATAAAAAAATGAGACTACAGATATTACAAACTATCGCTCCGTGGCTCTTCAAAGATTTTTGAAAAGGCAGTAAACGATAAAATACTAAATTTTTTATCTAGTTTCGGGATCCTGAGGGGATTCTCAACATGGTTGTTGCAAGCCACTCATTCAGCTACCTACAGGTTCATAAAAGCCTTATATAGTTCTTTGGATAATGGAAGGCATGTTGCAGGCGTATTTTTTGATCTGTCGCGTGCATTTGACCGTACAATGTTTGTTAGGATGAAAGATAAGAAATTGGACTGTCATGAGCTAAGTTCTGGGGTTCCTCAAGGCTCTGTGCTGGGATGACTCATTTTTCTTTCATTCATTAATGATCTGCCTAATTTCTTTAAAAGCTATGAAAATACTCTCACTCTTTTTGCTGACGACACGTCTTTAACTGTATCAGCAAATAGTCGAGAAGAACTACAGTCAAAAACAGGAGAACTGATATCAGAATTCTTAAAAGGTGCAGGATGAATAATCTGATAATGATCTTAAACAAAATAAATCTATTTCAACCTAATCAATGACCTGCAAAAGCATTCACTCGAGTTAGAAATCAATGGAGTTGCACTCATGAGTACAACCTGTACAAAATTTCTTGGTGTTCATGTAAATAGTTGTTTGGTCAGATCATGTCACAGCAACATGCAAAAAAATTAATCAAGCGTATTATGCAATCTCAAGAATCAAGAATTGTTTGCCTCTACATGCCCTTCTCGATGTATACTATAGTCTGGTTTATAGTCATCTCAGCTATAAGGAGTCCTTTGGGGAAATGCTGTTGATAAAAACAGGGTCTTTATTGCCCAAAAAAAGTGAAAAGGAAACTATTTGGTATTCCTTGGAAGGAGTCCTGCAAGATATATTTCATTAATCACAAAATTTTAACATTTCCATCTATATATTCAAATTACTATTATATTCCCGAGAAAGTATAACGGACCATAGCAAAAATTCTTTCTACCATAGTTACTCAACACGACATGCTGATCTGTTATTTGTTCCTAAACACAAAACTTTCGAATTTGAACAGTCACCTGAATACATGGGAAACAAATTATTCACCTACCCGAACGCTTCAAAAACATTACAGCATATGTTAAAAAATATGTCCAAAATATATCCCTCTCAGAATCGAATTCTACGTGTCCCAGCATCTTTCAAATTACAAACTAAAGAGAAAATCTAGGTGCATACTTTTCTTTGTACCACTCTGTATATGTTTTATTAGTGAACAGCTTACAGGTAACTGTATATAAGTATTTCTTTATCATATTGTGACTATATTTACGGCCCTGCTCTCCTCTTTAACGATCAAATGCTTCTGCAACTAGTACAAAAGGCTTGTATGAGATTATCTTCGTAAATTCGATCATATCAGTAAAGCTTACAAAGACACAAAAAACTATGACTCACTCAACTTCATATTTTCTTCATTTTCTGACCGCTATTCATAAAATTCTAAAACAAGAAAGCCCACGATATATTTCGACAAAACTGAAAATGTTTCAGAGCATTATTATTTTACCGAGAAGGAATCGACGCCAACTTTTCATCCAAGATCATAAAAGAGAATTTTTTGGCGAAGTTTCTCATATTACGCTGCTAGCTAATATTTAATTAGCTACCTTCATGATTCATGGATTACACCTTATTCAATCGAGAAAAAAACTCAAGTCACTGCTTCTCAATAAATCGTAGGACCTGTTGTCACAGTATAATGTTAAAGAATAGGATAACGCTGGTCGAGTGCGAGTGATATCAATTTGGTAATTAGGTAAAAGATCTCTGCCGCAAAAAGTTTTTCAAGTTTACAACGATGAAGAAATATCTAATATAGATGTCGAGAGAAAATCCTTATGATGAGTTTGAAATTAACTTCACATAGAGAACAAAACAACTCTCTAACTATTCAAGAATATTTATAACTTCACAACAGGAGTGAAATTGAGAGCACTGATACATTAAAAAATAAGTTTTCAGAATAAAAGTTCAAAAATACATTGCACAGACGATTCGAAAGTGGAAGACATCGGTTACTGAGCCTTTGATTTACAATTTAACTCGACCCTTAATTTTACTTTTCAATAAAATGCTGCTGACATTTGGCAGCAAATGCGAGCGGGACAGGCACTTTATAGGAAATCACATACAAGTTTCAAGTCACAAAATTATTTCAATTTTAATCAACTGTTATTGCCTGGTGTTTGCTGGTATTGTATGGGGCTATTCAAATTCAAGCCTTTTCTGATGTTCTATTGAATGATAAAAATTGAAAAACTAGAAATTATTTTTTTGGCTGTATCTTCTTATTCCCAAAAATCAATAGGCTACCATAGGCATGAATAATGCTATTTGAAATGAACGAGAAACTTACGATCTGGTAATGTGGTTAATAGCTGGTCCACAATCTCAAAAGTTTCGATAGGAGCATCTTTTGCATAATTAAGAAGCAGCTGAACTTCTCTACCCGCAGGATTTTCTGTGACAATAGTACGATTGGTTACTTGGGCAATAAACTGTCTTTGAAAATTTGACCACTGAACCTTCAGGTCAGTAATAAATAATGCAGTGAAACGGGGCTTCCACTTGTCGGATCTGAAAAAATATCTTTGTTAAAAGTATATAAAGTTTGACAGTTACTGCTTCTAGCTGAAATAATATTGAATTTATACAAACAATAGAGCATCCAACATAATTAGCCGACCCTTGCCTGCACCTGTAGGAGTGTTTGACAAGGAAAAAACTAAATTTAAAATACACTGCATTGGCAACAGCATGTCGATTCTGTTGTTACATTAGCATGTTGGATACAAGTCTTTTAAGTTTGGTGTTAGGATCATTGAACTATGTTAAGTAAGTTTTCAGGAATCTAATCAGTTGACCAGCACAGTGCCACTGAATGTGGCGAAAATAACCAAGTCGAAATAAGGGTTTCAATAATGAAATCACAAACTTTCAATGTTTTTATATTAAGGTACCCCAGAAAAAAAAACATCCCAAAAAGTTTTCATCAAACTCACCTTTTTATGATATCTGGTTCCCAAATTTCTATTTTTAAATTGGGGCTGGTGTGATCAAACACTTCCACAGTGCGAACAGGCATGACTTCATTGGTTTTCAAAGTAACTGTTCGAACTTGACCCAATCCTCGAACTACTGCTAAAATGTCAATGAAATCTGAAAAGTCAAATTTGTATCATTAAGACAATGAAAATATTCATTTCATTTTTCATTCATATAATTCACACGAACCCCTATTTCCTAGTAATAATTCGATAACTAGAATACCTATAAAAGCACAGTATAATCTACTACATATTCAATTACTTTTTATTGATGCACCACAGTTATGAACATCTCGAAGAGGTAAAAATCCAGCAATGGGTTTTGTCGGGAATTTAAGTAGAGGTAGATAATCCACTGATGATCCAGCATGATGAATGATTGCTGATTTTTCATTGAGTGATAAACTATACGGAGAAGTCACCATAGGACGAAATTGCTCTCCAAAATCATTCAATGTTCTTACGTTTATTTTAGGATTGATAATCTCAACTGAAAATAACCATATAGGATCGATAAGGATCCATTACATTAATTAATACTCTTCATTAAATCATTTGGTCAATATTCATGGCGGATTTATCATTTATGAAGCAGTTTCACGTCATGTTGAACCATATTCGAGAGGTTTTTTGTATACAGAACTGTCAGAATTATTATTGGTCAATCTAACACAGTCACCGAGTACCTGTTCTTTCAAAGAATACTATCTGATTTTATTTTATGCAAGACTATATATATAGTACTTGAAATGAATCCACCATGATGTAAAGCTACTTCGATAAGGAAAAATAGCCTGAACTCACCAACATCTCCAGTTTGAAACTTGTCGTTTGCTTGAAATATTACCTCGCTAGGTCCCCAGTAAGTGACATTTATATAATCTTGAGGAGAGTCACGAAGGGTAAAATTCCAAACACCCTTGTAAACTTCGACGGGTGCTTTAGTATCAAGAAATGTATGAGGTCTTTGCTTACCAATAATAATACCAACAATCAAAATATTTTCCAGATATGGATGCAATGTTCTCAAATAAACTTTTTGTAGAGCACCACTAGCGTTTTCCTGGTTGTCCATATTGGCCATCTTTGACAAATTTTATTCTAGTTAATTCTATAGCCACCTTAGTTATGATCATCTGATTCTTGCTCACGTCAAGATGTAGGTATTTGACTTCTGCAGCAATTCCATGTATTTAGCCATGCAAAAAAATATGGTTTATAAATCTGAAGATTTTCGACAAATAACAAAATTTTGTGAAGTTTCTTCAATAATAATACATCATACTTGATCTGAGATACTAAACAAAAGTAAGTATGTACCTACTTCAATAGTGAAAATCAAAAGACTATCGACCGAACTCCTTCAGCCACACTTTATTCTGATTCAAGTTGAATATGAAAATACCCAATTTCTGAAATATGCTGAAGGAAACTCAGAAAACTGTGCCTAGATAGGTAATAGGTACGAATGGCAACGTAAAACGTAACCGAAAGTGCAATATTCGGGGATCAACATATTAAAAGTATAAGAGTCATAAATGACGTAAAATATGTCGTCATCATTTGTAAAACGGTAACAGAATTCTTAACTGGTTTATTGAGTGTCGCACACCTATCTGGTTGACCTATGACCATATTTATACCGTTTTCATTTCAAGAAAGTAATATAATTGTATTGAGACCATCTAGTAGAGTAACTATGGGATGAAAATTAAAAATATAAGAGCTCCCGCGCACAGGAGGTTGTTTCACCGTCACTGCGCGGTTGTTGGGGTTGGGGTTGGGACCGCCGCGGCGAGAAACCTCTGGTTCAATACAATAGTTCAATGGAGTGATAAGCAGACGAGCGGGTAGGTACCGCTTGCCGCATCGCGTTTGAACATTCATTGAGGTCGCTATATAATTGCTATATGTGCTGCATTATTACGTTCAAGAAAAAAGCGCAAGTGAAAAAGATGTTGGGTTCATCCATTAGTGGGACAACAATAATTAATAAGAGGCCATTTCATAAAATATACGCTAATTCATGTACTCACCCGAAGAAAATTTTTGGTTATTTTAGGAGCAAGGGCCCATTTGATGAACTGTTGAATATGATAAGACGTCATATATTTAACATAAAAATACAAACATGAGCTGTAGGAGTGGAAGAAAGGTTATTGGCAGTAACTCTCAGGTGAGAAAAAAGTTTTGTTTCATTGAAACTTGAGCATTATAACAAAAAACACCAAAAAAAATCTGAGTATAAAACATCGAACATATATTGAAACCTATTACCACCCAGCGATGATTGGGATTTCAAATTAATTCGCCAGCGCCAAGGGGGCGATTTTGGTACTGAAGCTGTCTATTCAAGGTCACTCGTTGTTTGTCAACTTTTTCTGAGGCCAGATTCTATTTTACGAATTCGATTATCGAATTAATTAGAACATGCCTATATTTTCAGTACAGCGCCTGGTACAGTACGGTCACAGCCTGAGCTACTCGACAATCGAGTTCGTGAAATAGAATCTGCTGACCTCTGATTTCGTTTCTATAAAGGTTGAGGTTATATGGATGAAGATGGAAGTATCCTTTATTGACTGATGAGGAAAGAGAAAAATATATTTCAATTTTTTTTGGAATTTTAATGGGATGTCAATTGGTAATGTCATAAATTTGAAATAGATTTAGAGTTATATACATCGCAGTTTTACTCTATAACATGGCGCAGTCGTAAAACCAGATAGTTCATTATAACAATACTGAAGAGAATAAGTAAAATGGAGTTTTTGAAGCAACCGAATGCGATGTCGATGGAAGATGTTACGAAGAAATGGAAAAAATTCAAGCAGAACTTTGAAATCTATCTATTAGCAACAGGAGGAGTGGGAAGAGACAAAAAAGTACAAGCAGCTGTATTTTTACATTGTATTGGCGATGAAGTAACAGATATATTAGATACATTGAACATTTCGGAATCTGACAAAGAAGATAAAGACAAATTAATTAAAGCTCTCGAAGCCTATTTTGTACCGAAAACAAACATTAATGTGGAACGGCATAAATTCAATACCAGGATTCAAGGAGCAAGTTAAAAATTTGACACATTTTTGACGTCACTGAAGGGAATCGCAAACTCCTGTGATTTTGGGCACCTGAAGGATAGCCTAATTTGCGATAGAATAGTATGTGGACTTCATGAATCAAAAATGAAAACCAGATTACTACAAGAAGATAATTTGACTCTGGAGAAAGCTATTAGAATATGTAAAGCTGCAGAACTTGCCGAAGAACTCGTGAATAATTTGTAAAAGTCCGAACAAACGTATAATATGAACAGCTTGAAACAAGAAGATCAACAAATTAGTGACAGCAAAATACATCCTGATCCTGAGGAAAGAAAGTTCAATAGTTATGGGAATGCTGCACCTTCGAGAAACAGCGGCTTCAGGGACTTCCACAATCGTAGAACGGTAGAAAGGAACCATAGAGAAGCCAAGGGGAATTCGATGTCAACGTGTAGACGATGTGGTTATGATTTAGGAGCTCGATATCACAATTGTCCAGCAATTGGTAAAAGATGTGTAGTTTGTAACAATTTAAATCATTTTGCGAAAGTTTGTAGAAATTTAAAGGTACAGTTGAATAATGTAATATGCGGTACTGGCAATAATAATTCTGATTGTTATTCTGATGCTGATTTCATACTGGGTGTTGTTCAAAATTCTCAATTATCTGATGAATGGATTGAAAATATTTATCTACCAGAAATAAACAGCTTTTTACAATTCAAGTTAGATACAGGGGCTCAAATAAATGCTATACCACAATCCATTTATAAAACATTAGGAATTAGTAAAGAGGTGTTACCTTGTTCTTACAATTTGACCAATTATTCAGGAAGTAAAATCAATGTTGTTGGCAAGTGTGATTTGAAGGTTTTATATAAAAGTCAGATTCATGTATTAGAATTCTCATTGTTGAGACAGCTACTGATGGTTCCCCAATATTAGGAATTCAATCTATTCAGAAACTTGGTTTATTGAAGAGAATATGTAAAATTGAAAACGGGTCTGCTTTAGTTGATTCTTACAAAGATGTGTTCTATGGGTTGGGAAAAATTAATATTGCTCCAGTTGATTTTAAATTGAAAGATGGATATGAAACATGTGTTATTCAGGCTAGGAAAATTCCATTTCAAATCAGAGAAAAAGTAAGGGATGAATTAAATAGAATGTGCTCTGATGGGATAATTGAAAATGTTACAGAGCCTACTGAGTTTGTAAATCCTATTACAATCGTAAGAAAACCAAGTGGGGATATCCGAATATGTTTAGATCCACAAATTTTGAATAAAAATTTACTGAGGGAATACTATGAGTTACCAACTTTTGAAGATATCACTCATGATATGGCTGGGGCTGGTTATTTCTCCACTTTAGATGCTTTCAAGGGATTTTGGCAAATAGAATTGACAGAGAATGCTTCGAAATTGACAACTTTTGCTACACCATTTGGAAGATTTTGCTTCAAACGTTTACCATTTGGCATATCGGTAGCACCTGCAATATTTCACAGAGTGTTCACGGAAGTATTTGAGGGAATTCCAAACATAAAAATTTATATTGATGATATAATCATATTCACCAAAACAAAAGATGAACATTATAATATTTTAAAGGCTCTTCTACAGCGAGCAAGAGGAAGAGGTGTGAAATTCAATTGGGACAAATGCAAATTTTTTTAGAGGAAGTTGAATATATCGGGCATATAATTTCAAAAGAGGGAATAAGAATTGATCCAGATAAAGTGGATGCAATAAGACAATTACAGGTTCCGGGTAATGCTAAAGAGTTGAGTAGGTTTTTAGGAATGATCACATATGTATCTAAATTTTTGCCAAATCTCAGTAAATTAACAGCGAAGTTGAGAGAGTTGATGAAAAAGAATTCAATATGGATTTGGACAAAGACGCACGATGACGAATTGAATAAACTAAAAAAAATTTCGATGGAAACTCCTGTTCTTCAACATTATGATGATAAATTACCAATTGTTTTATCTGTTGATAGCTCAAAAGACGGTTTGGGAGCAGTTATTCTTCAGAATAATGCTCCAGTGGCATATGCATCAAAATGTCTTACTGAGACACAAAAGAATTATGCTCAAATTGAAAAAGAAACTTTAGCAATTGCTTTTGGAGGTCAACGTTTCCATCAATATTTATACGGAAAAAAGTTTATTGTGGAGAGTGATCATAAGCCACTGGAGACTATTTTCAGGAAACCTCTCAATAAATGTCCATTGAGACTTGAAAGGTTACGAATTAATTTACAATGCTATAATTTTGAAGTAAAATATAAACCAGGTGTGCAGATGTATTTTGCAGATGCTCTCTCGAGGGCTAGTGTTGATGATCACTCGTTCAATATAGATGAATCGGTCATGAATGCTCACCTTCACTTAATACACTTGGATAATGTTGTGAGTAATAAAAAAATTTATGAAATAGGAAATGAAACAGAAAAAGAAGAACAATTACAAATATTATTGAGTAATATATCAAGAATGGTTGGCCTAATGATAAACGTAAAGTTGAAGAGCTTGTAAGGTGTTTCTGGAATTTTAAAGATCAATTAGTTGAAATTGATAATGTCATATATAAGGGGTGTCAAATAGTCATACCAAGTATCATGAGGAAAGAAATGATTGACAGATTACACTTCACCCACATGGGTATTGAAAAAACAAAATTGAGAGCTAAGGAATTAATATTTTGGCCATTTATGGATAAAGAAATCGAAGATGTAGTGAATAATTGTAGGACTTGTATGACATTTCAGAGAAAAAATCAGAAGGAACCATTAATTATAAGAGAAACAGCTGATAGGCCTTGGGAAATTACCGCTGCAGATTTGTTTTATTTTCGCGATCAAACTTATCTCCTAGTAGCTAGTAGATACTTATTCCAAATTTCCCGAAATATGTATTTTACGTGATAGTACGAGTCAAGATGTAGTTTTGAAAATGAAAGAAATTTTGGCCAGACATGGAAAACCCGATGTATTATGTAGTGATGGGGGTCCCCAATTCCGAAGTATTGAATTTCAGAATTTCATGAGTAGTTTGGGCATTTTACATCAAATATCTAGTCCAAATTATCCACAATCAAATGGATTCATTGAGAGGCAAGTCCAAACTATAAAGAATTTGATGAAAAAATGCCATCACGAAAAAAATGATTTATATCTAGCATTATTAGAATACAGAAATACACCAATTGATAGGAATTTACTTTCACCATCTCAACTTCTTTTCAGTAGAAGGTTGAAAGGTCATATACCTACCAATCCTATTTTATTGAAACCAAATGTAATTGATCAAAATTTATGGAAGAGCAGGATAATGGACAATAACTTCCGGTCCAAATCGTTTTATGATAGATCTGCAAAAAATTTGGATGTTTTAAAAAAAATGATCATGTCGTTGTTTTGCATAATAATATTTGGGAACCAGCCGTAATTGTTGATATAGATCGAAATAGACCCAGAACCTATAAGGTAAAAATGAGTAAAACAGGAAGAGTTTTGTTCAGAAATAGGCGTTTTTTAAAAAAAATGTATAGAAACTGTTCTTACCAAAATTTAGATACGTGTGCTCATTCTGATGATAGTTTTCAATCTGAATACGATGAATCGAATGATGAATATGTGGAAATTGAAAATGACAATACTGATGAAAATGCCGAAAGAGAGTTCATTGAAACATCTAGCTTGCCCAACACTGATGAAACGGGAGATCAGAGTTCACAAAGTGATTTTGAATCAAGAGGGAGGAAGAGTATAAACTATAATAATAATGAAGGAAGTTATTTCACTCGAATAGGAAGAGAAATTAAAAAGCCATCGTACTTAGAGAATTATTATTGTTGAGTATATTCATCTATTTTTGTTATCAGATTTATATTATTTGAAGAGGGAGATGTTATGTGTATTGTTATTCATACTGTGAAAGTGAAATGAGATCACCTAGGATAAGTATATTGACTGGGATGTCAATTGGTAATGTCATAAATTTGAAGTAGATTTAGAGTTATATACATCGCAGTTTTACTCTAAAACACATACTATTGGCTGTGAAGTTATAAAAGCCATTGGAATTCGATTTCAAAAGGAATACTCTGGAAGATATATGTAAGTCCATCCTATTGTTTCCAAACCACCAATCCACCAAACTCCACTGAATGTATTCAAGTCTTTACTGGGCTCATCATCAGAAGATACTTCAAAAGTTTGTGTTGGATATCAATGTATATCGCTTCATTTCGAAAAGCCTACCTATGTATACTGTGGAACTTTTGATGTTTTCTTATACTGTAGCTAGACATTCTTCCACCTTGTCCATACGAATATGCTTCTGTATGCTTGTACATGGAAGCAATCTGTAGATGGGTTAGAGAAATAGTTGTGGAGCACTTCCAGTTGTTGGTTTCTGTAATGAATAAATGAACAATGTGCTCTGGAAGCAACAATACCAAATCAAATATAGAAAGTGGATAAACAATGAGATAGGACCTTTGAACTGAAATTGGATTGTGACTTATATAAATAGTTAACCATAGTCTTTAGATTCAGTATTATAGTCGGGCCGTTCAAAATAAGAATTCAAGGACGCGTGAACAGTGAATGCCTGCATCTATATATAGCCTGCGCAGCGTAGCCTCGCCTTCTAAACTGAAATAAATGAAGAACAGTTTACACTGTACTGTACTCTATGTGCTTTGTATTTACGTGTGTTACGTTAACAACAACACAACAAGTCTTTGAAACAAGTACAATCAACAAAATTTCTTTGAATAAGCATATGAGAAAACTGTACCTGGAAATTACAAATTGACGGAATATGTAAAAAAATTGCCCCTATGTGTTACTGTCTATATCCACTAGGTACGGAGTACAGTGGATAGATCTGTCCTACTTGTGTATAATCATGCCCAAATACAGTCTATTTTATCATATGGAATACTGGCCTGGGGATGCTCAAATGACTGCCAGAGAGTTTTTGTGCTTCAAAAAAGGGCCATTCGATGTATTGTGGGTGTTAACAAGAGAACTAGTCGTAAGCAATTATTCAAAGAGTTGGGTATTCTTACGTTAACGTCTATTTATATTTATCAATTATTATTGTATGTGGAAACAAATATCTACTCTTTCAAGGCGCTCATGCAATCACAGAAATAATTGCTCTAGGAATCACCTTCTTGAAATCCCTTCCCATAGACGCTCAAAGACAGAATGCAGTCCTAAACTAATGGGAATTAAAGCGTATAATAAATTACCGGAAGATATCAAGCAACTCCCATTTAGAAAATTCAAAAGTTCAATTAAAAACTATTGCTAACTAAAGCATTTTATAATATGAATGAATACTTCTCTGCGAGTCTCAACGTAAATGAATTTTGATATCTATGAAATATTTGTAACCATTGTTGTTTTTTTACTATTTTTACTGTTGTTGTCAAACTTTTTGAATACTTTTGTATGTTTTAATGTCATATGCTAAATGTTGACTTTCTATTTTTTCATGATTTTTTTTAACGTTTCTGTTTTAAACTGTTGTGACTTGTTCTATTTCATACCTTGTATGATCCTCTAGGAACCAATAAATACTTGACTTGACTAATTAAATAATATGGATGGAAACACTCTTCCACCTCCAAGAAAAAGATAAAAAAAAGACATTCAACTGTAGAGGAAAAAAGTGTAATGATGAACACTTATAAAAAAGCATCCCAAGAGTTTATGGGACAACAGGGAAATGCGACGTTTTTGTTGAGTGGGTTATTACTGAGAAAATTATTCGTTTCCACCATTTCATTAAAACTCCAATGCATATTAAATTATTAGGAAACTAATCTTCATTTTTTTCATAAATAAAATTGGAAAATAGAGAAAACAATTATTTTCGATGAGAATAAACTTTAGACTTTAGAGATAACTAACATTTGCCTTGTCAAAGGAATTAAAAATAAACCGTTATAGTGATATTCGTTCATGTATTTATCATACTACATATCAATATGAGTAGAATGAAAAGTATATACTTATTGAACCCAAGATAATGCAACAGAAAAATTAAATAATAAATTTAGGTTTATCAATTTCTCCCGAAATACCAGAGGATATATAATCTTCTGAGATATTCTATAATTTTGATAATAATTTTGAATTTAATTACTGGATTCTGCGATCTCACAGGGTTACAGGAAGTGAAGGTGAAATGAAATTGTTAATGAATTTTCATTCATTTATTATATTTTTTGATATCTCCCTATATATTTTTTAATATATATTGTGATATGTTATGTGACTGACTGATCATTGGGGGGGGGTATAATTACCCCCCCCCCTTTACCCTCTTATAGCTCTTTTTTGCCCAATGAACCTGCATGAATTGTATCTTTATTTATCAAATACCTAAGGAAATAAATAAACCCCTTTTTATATATTTATTGACATTGAGGTAGGGTTATATACTCCTTGGAAATAGCTATAATGGTTTGCTTCTGAAAAAATTACAAGGGATATTGTACTTATTTACTAGAAATCGAAGTTGAAATCTTTCCTCATTTGATAATTTGCTGTAAAAATTCACCCGAGTGAAATACCCCTCAAAAAATTATATCGAGTACATTATTATATGAAAAATAAATACATAATTTTATTATATTATATAATTTCACTTTACTTCTCACATACACAGTAAGTACCGAGGTGATTTTAGCTCCCGGCCGGCCAGCTCCAAGCGCCACTATTCCACCACGGTCTGATATTTTCATAAATTCGATTTCCGCTTGTTTTGGTCGAAGTACTGGCATTCTTTTCAAATTCTGATACAACCTATTGAAAAGTATCAACTGATAACGAAAAAAATTCAATTGGACTCTTTTTTTCCACAGTAGATCAATTATTCCTGAAGCTCACATGTAAGAAGTATATTTTAGATTGTGATACAATTAATTTGCTAAGAGGATGTGAACTTAATCCAAAACAAGTAATTTTTATAGAATAATCGAAGGCAAGCTACTGAAGGGCACTGTTAACTGCTTTTGAGGCCCTGCTTTCTGGCTTTGGGATTAGGCGGCCACGAACAAAAAAATCAGCTGATAAAATATAAAGGATTATTCAATCAAAAATTTTCGTTTTAATATATTTCCTTACTCCGGGGGCCCGCTTCATGAACCAAAATATAGATATTAATGAGAAGAGACCACGTGTCAATATTTATTATTTTTGAGGATGAGAACGACGGCCACGAAAAAAAATCAGCTAACTATTCAGAGGAATGAAGAGTATTCAGAAAAAAAATTTTTCACATAAAACCCTTTCACAGAGAAAGCTCCATGAATCGAAAAGTATCATATTCATGGCGCTCGACCAAATTTCAATATTTTTTTCTGGGGTTGTGAATAGGCGGCCATGAACGGAAATAGGTTGATTATATAGAGGAATGAAAGGAATATCGGGGCAAAAATTTTCATTCACATATATCTCTTCCCAAGGGCCAGCTCCATGAATCGAAATGTGTCATCATATTCATGGCGCTCGACCAAATTTCAATATTTTTTCTGGGGTTGTGAATAGGCGGCCATGAACGGAAATAGGTTGATTATATAGAGGAATGAAAGGAGCAGTATCGAGGCAAACATTTTCATTTACATATATCTCTTCCGAAGGGCCAGCTCCATGAATCGAAATGTATCATATTCATGACGCTCGACCAAATTACAATATTTTTTTCTGGAATTGTGAATAGGCGGCCATGAATGAAAATAGGCTAATTATATAGAGGAGATTCAATCATCTAACCCTGACCATTCTCTGAGACTCATTCTTCTAGATTTACTTGCAGCAAACCTATTCATTATATTCTCAATATCAACTCCTTTAGGAATGTTGAGAAGAGTTAAACCTTATTTGAAACGTTTTTCAGCCATGGTGACCTTAAATGTGTTTCCAGACACCTTATGCTTAGTTGAATCGCCCCTTTTCGCTGTTGCCGTCAGTTTGAACATTGAATAACACTACTACCACGTATACATTTCTGCATCAAATGAACCAGTTCGATATCGATTAATGATTTCTATTCCACATCTGTATACTTTATAATATAGTATCTCAAGAGAGACCTGAGGAAGTGAAATAATAAGCCGGATTTAATTTATACGTTTTTATGCTGATGTTTCTGAAGTTTTTATATAAATTTATTTTATTGTATAAGGATTCAGATGACTCTGCCAATAAGATTTTAATATCTTCAGGTAATGAAGTATACGTTGATTGATTGATTTAAATCACACACAATAACAGAACATTACATTTCAAGTATGTCGGAATAGTCGCCTGAATAACGACAACTGAACACATTCCAATCCTCACTCGATCGATCATAATTCATAATCTCTATCAAAAATAATTTTTTCACTCAATTCACCAAAAAATTCTACCTTGGATGGTATAAAATAATCTAGGTAATTCATCCATAGAATCAATGTAGCTATCGGAGGAAACAACTTTCAGACGCATGAAAATGCTTTCTCTACAAAATGCTCATTATTCTAATTATCCCATAATTCATGGAGGGATGCAGCCAAAAATTCAAAACTATCGACGAATCTGAATTCCAAAAACGTTTCTTTCATTTCACCATTTCGATCCAACTTGTCTTCAGTTTGAGCGATAACGTCAACCTTATCATTGTTAGTACACAACTCCTTCATGGGTAAATGGCAATCGTATCCGCCGAGATTATGGATAAATACTGGAATGAAATTAGATAATTTATAATTGGGATTACAGGCCGACTGCGCTGCCTCATTTCTCTCAGATACCAATGATTTTTCACATATTCTACTAGTGGTGGCAAAAGTGAAATCATGGTCTTCAGTCGAAGGGGTCATGGGGACGAAGTTTTTTAAATAATTATGATATATGTTGGTAACGTCCGTGTAGGAAGAAACAATTATCATATATTTGTCATCAGTGGATGGAAAGAAGGAACAAGGAACAATTTTTCCTCGAAAATAACATGCAACAGTGTCTCTTAGGGTTAAATATTTCATAATTTTTCCGGACCTTCCTAATGTACCCCCCCAGAATATCCCCTGTCCGGATCTGGCCTTAAAATATTATGGTAACCCTACTTAGACCTATAGAAATAAAATATGGGCACCGACTGCGTCCAATTCTTCTTTTATTCAAAAGTATTATTTATATTACTTGACTTTTGCTTTTCGGTTTATACCGCCACCAGGATTTTCAGTTTTTCAATACCTGTTTAGTATTTTCAGTGATTAAGTTCACGATCATTATGTATCAAGACATGTATTACACATTTGATTATAAGCTGGCCCTTTGGAAGAGATATATGTGAATGAATTTTTTTTCCTGAATACTCCTTCCTTTTCTCTATATAATCAGCCTATTTATGTTCATGGCCGCCTATTCACAATCCCAGAAAAAAATATTGAAATTTGGTCGAGCGCCATGAATATGATGACACATTTCGATTCATGGAGCTGGCCCTTCGGAGATGATATATGTAAATGAAAATTTTTGCCTCGATACTCCTTTCTTTCCTCTATATAATCAACCTTTTTTCGTTCATGGCCGCCTATTCACAACCCCAGAAAAAAAGATTGTAATTTGGTCGAGCGCCATGAATATGATGACACATTTCGATTCATGGAGCTGGCCCTTGGGAAGAGATATATGTAAATGAAAATGTTTGCCCCGATATTCCTTTCATTCCTCTATATAATCAACCTATTTTCGTTCATGGCCGCCTGTTCATAACCCCAGAAAAAAATATTGAAATTTGGTCGAGCGCCATGAATATGATACATTTCGATTCATGGAGCTGTCCCTTCGGAGATGATATATGTAAATGAAAATTTTTGCCTCGATACTCCTTTCATTACTTCATGTAATCAGCCCATTTCCGTTCATGGCCGCCTATTCACAACCCCAGAAAAAAATATTGAAATTTGGTCGAGCGCCATGAATATGATACTTTTCGATTCATGGAGCTTTCTCTGTGAAAGAGTTTTATGTGAAAATTTTTTTTGAATACTCTTCATTTCTCTGAATAGTTAGCTGATTTTTTTTCGTGGCCGTCGTTCTCATCCTCAAAATAATAAATATTGACACGTGGTCTCTTCTCATTAAAATCTATATTTTGGTTCATGAAGCGGGCCCTCGGAGTAAGGAAATATATTAAAACGAAAATTTTTGATTGAATAATCCTTTATATTTTATCAGCTGATTTTTTTGTTCGTGGCCGCCTAATCCCAAAGCCAGAAAGCAGGGCCTCAAAGGCAGTTAACAGTGCCCTTCAGTAGCTAGCCTTCGATTATTCTATAAAAATTACTTGTTTTGGATTAAGTTCACATCCTCTTAGCAAATTAATTGTATCACAATCTAAAATATACTTCTTACATGTGAGCTTCAGGAATAATTGATCTACTGTGGAAAAAAAGAGTCCAATTGAATTTTTTTCGTTATCAGTTTTTCAATACGTAGTATCAGAATTTGAAAAGAATGCCAGTACTTCGACCAAAACAAGCGGAAATCGAATTTATGAAAATATCAGACCGTGGTGGAATAGTGGCGCTTGGAGCTGGCCGGCCGGGAGCTAAAATCACCTCGGTACAGTAAGTTACATACTGGGAAAATCAGTTACAACAAATTCGAATATAAGGTATCGAATAAAAATTTTATTGATCCAAAATGAATAACAAATCATTTGTGTACGAGAAAAACTTCTCAAGACATGCAATGTATTTCTCAATTGTTCAAGATATAATACTCAATAAAAACTTAACAAATGAGTAGTTCAATTAGAGATTAATTCAGGAAAATCTTGGAATTGATTTTTCAATAAATAATAATTCTTTAGTGTATACCTAGGTGAATATGGATAGGTATGCACTAGATGCTCTGACACTATAGTCTCCATAAAAAAAGCTTGGTGGGTAGTGCTCTTCAGATCTCTAGTCATGTGGAACCAATGAAAAGGTGAAAGGCTTTGATGATAACATAATTTGAGAGTTGTTGTTCATGACTGTTTGAATCAATTACATATATATTTATTATATTTTAGGATCATTAGGGGGCTGCATCTCTCGGCCCATGTCAATAGTTTTTTACCATATATCCATTATATCCCAACTAAGAACTTTTCTTACCTCGAACGCATTCTTTCATATAAATGAATTTATATCCCACTATCAACACTCCTAGATGGATTATAATAACTGTCATAACTGTGACTAACGATTATTTTGTATTTATACTTATACTTGTATATACACTTTGCAATGCCTTTTGATTCTTGCATTGGCACAGTCAATCCAATTTAAATTTGTGATGTCGCTGATGATTTTAATATGTCTACAAAATGTATTTTAATATGTTTTTTCCTTTTCTGTGCTTTATATGAATTGGGCTATTTCTACACTTTTTGACTTATCAATCCGATGTACATGTTGGAAAAATGATGAATAAATGTCTATCTATCTATCTATCTAAAGTATTCACTATGTTATTTGATAAGTACATTCTTGGATGTGAACTTGAAATTTCTTTCGATTCAAGACATATTTCAGTGTCAAAAGCTAAGTTCTTCTTGTATCTTCTTGATAAGCTGAGATCGGCGAGCAGCGTCGAATTGGATATTAAGGTGCTTGACTGCTATTTTTACAATGAGGTATCGCTTCCAGGAAGGTTTCTTAGTAGACATATCTCTATAGTTGGGCCGTTCAAAAGATAGAGAGTCTGCAAGAATTTGAGACAGATGTTCAACGCCTAATCCAGCTGGCGTACCCAGAAGCGCCCGGAGATTTCAAGGAGCAACTAGCAGTGCAGATATTTATAGACGGACTGAGAGACCCAGAAATCCAAAGAACTTTGCGACTTAGAAGTTTCAAAAGGAGTAGCGATGCCTTGGTACGTTCGCTAGAAGTGGAGGCGGCCTTCAATACCTCAAGGCCTAAAGTGCGAGCGGTAACAGTTGACGATCCCGAACAAAGATCTGACGCGGCGAATGGTTTATTCAAGAAAGTTCTGGAGGAGATCAAATCATTAATAAGTAGAATGAGCACCCAGAAGAAGAGAACGTGTTATAGATGTGGAAAACTAGGACATCTTGTAAAAGACTGTTGGGTGAAAATGCCGCAGAGGATTTGCTATAGCTGTAGAAGGCCGGGGCATTTTATAAAAGACTGCAAGGAGAGGATGCCACAGAGAAAATGTTATAGATGTGGAAGATCCGGACATTTCAAGAAAGATTGCAAGGTGAGAGTGCCCCCAAGATCCAACTCACCTGCCAGGATGCCGCCAAGTTCGCAATTCCCTGCGGGGTCAAGGTCATCTAGCGTCATCTGTGTTGAGATGTCTATATACTGGTGTTTCTAAAGTTGCGATATTGTTTCAGACAAACCTGTGGACAAGGCGTGATAGTTCATCAGTGGCCATGAGGGGCGCTGGTAATCAAAAATTTCTATTAATTTTCGTGATCACTCGATCCATGGAACACGCTGTTGCCAATTCTGATGTTTTTGTTAAAGGATAGAGAATTATTCGGGACTGGATATGTTGGGTTATTGAAAACACCAAAACGCGCCAAATTTGTGTTTAACTTTATGCGTTATTTATTCCATGTAGTTTGATAATAATTTCTCAGTTTAAATAAATTTGCATTGTATTTCTACTGATCTGGACCAGAATTCGCAACGACATGGCCACTTGGCAACACAGGACTGTCATCTCCACTGCAAGAGTGCCGGTACCTGGCGGATTTTTTGCAGTACTATTACGCCTACATCATCAAATTTTTCATCAAGTTGGCCATATCGGTCGTCTGATTTGCTGACAATCTTTTATATGGAATGAAAACACCAGTATATAGCCACTAAGATGCCTTGAAGTCCTGGTGATTCAACTGATTAGATTTTGTTTAGATTTTTGTGGCGAAAAAAACAATCGACGCTTTTGAAGGTTTCCCCTATTTTTTCGGTAGAAGGCGTTATGTTCCCATTTTCAAATTTGATGACAAGTGTCAAGTTAATTGTCATATTGTCATGTCAGTTTGAAATTTTGATGTTTACGATGTTTTATCGTGTTTATTTGTTGATTTCATTGCTTTTGAATATAGAAACGTTGTTATTGGTATCTCATTGTCCACCCATTATCCTTTAGGTTGCGATCTCTTCTCGCTAGCCAATCAAATAAAAGTGGAAAAACCCAACTGCACATTATTTTCACTTAGTGCAAATTCAGCTTCAGACAAGACTGACAAGAGCGTGTTGGCGACATCTGTACATATTGTACGGAAACCTCCAAAAGCTCAATTATCCACAAAAAATCAAGCAATCCAGATTTCGCCACTTTTATCCCAAACTTCTACAGGTATAAGTAAACACACCAGGGTTCTAGGCATCTTAATAGCCACCTTAATCTGTGTCAACAGGCTGAGAACAACAACCGATAGCCTAACCATTCCTGGAAAATTGAATGACCTAGACGTTACATGCACCGTAGACACCGGTGCTGCAGTTTCCTTGGTACGCAGTGACATCCTTCGGCCTGAAAGTGTGAAGCCTATTTCTTCCAACTCCGTGCTTCGAACAGTCACTGGTGAAAACGCACCTATTGCTATGTATACAAATATAGGTTAGCCCTCGTATTGCGCATGCGTACCGCACATCAGCGAGAACGCTCGTCCATGACGGGCACAACACCGTCGAGTCTGCACCGGTCTATCTCGTAACATCGCGTATCGAATATTGAATGTATGTAGTGTGTCCAGCGTGACCATTAGTAAATGTACAAATAAGCATTTGTGTTTCATTCTGTATGAAGACATTCCACCTATATTCGAGGAAAGGCTTAAATTACATTGATTCTTGGGCGACTTACCATCACGGATACAGTGTACGTCGTGGACATAGAAGATGAATTTATACTCGGAATGGATTTGATCAGTGACTATGGGTTTTCATTCGACAACAAGAAGAAGATTATGAAGTTTGGAGGAGAAGATTTTGTCCCTACAACTCCAGGACAGAGGAAGATGCCTGCGAAACTGCGATTTTCAAAAACTGCGAAAAAAGTAGTTCGTGCTACAGTGAATAAAACGAGGAATGAAGTCCCTGAATGCAGCTTTCAGCCATCGGATTTCGGACAAGCCCAGGTGAAGACAAAAGAAGCCATTCCTGTGAGAGCCGCTAGGTGTCGTATTAGAAGTGAACGTGACATCTCCTAGTTGGAAACAACTGAAAGGGCTGACTTGGTCAAACAAGAAGTCAACATTGGCCAAGTCCACTCGATTCATCAACCATCAAGAAGAGTTCCATTCCCTAAGCGACAAGAGATGCTAGAGTGCATTGACAGGAGGAAGGCGCGGAACTATCGGAAGGCAAATACTGGCGGATTTCAAGAAGAAGATCGAGTATGGCTGTACAAACCTCGTCGCAGGATAAATGATGTGGTGTACAGGGTTCAACATAGGTCTAGAACAAAAATGAAAGTCGTACACCAAGAGAGGCTAAAATGTTACAATGGGAATGAAGAGATATTGTTTGATCGTGGCGATCAAAATTGAGAGGGGGATAATGTTACGAATCTCCTAGCGCTCTCCTAGCATTCTCCTAGCGCCGGTCCTGACGAGATCGTAAACGCAGATGAGGGATCGCGTCGTAGCGAACGTCATTTTCAATTAACTGTTGGTTGCCGCCTGGAGAGTTCGGGGCTTCTCTCGAGGATTCTCGATAGGTACGCAGTTATATATAAGCATCGGGATATCGCGGCGGAGACAAGTTTTTATTCAGAGAGTTAGTTACGAGACAAGTTTTTATTCGGAGAGTTGGTTATTCGGAAGTTTGTATTAAGAGCTAAGTGGAGCGAGTTTAGTAGAGCTAAGTGGAGAGAGTTTTGTTATTGCTAAGTGCAAGTAGTCGACGTGTAGAATTTGTATAACAGAGTTTGTATTAGATAGATTTTTAGTACAGAGAGTTTTGGTACCGAGCATTGGAAAGTTATCGGAGCGATTTAAGTGATTGTGTTGTATTGTGTTGTGATAGAAAGTTATAATAAGAGAAGTTTAGTGTTGTTTAGTATTTTGATCGACGAACCCAGAGGTAAATCGTAACAGCGGTGTAAGAAGTAGGATTTTGAAAGGATAAATCGTAACAGTGGGTCAGAAGTTGGATTTTACAAGGAATTATCGTAACAGTGGTGTCGGAAGTGGAATTTTTGCTGGTAAATAGGAGGACATGATTAATAATTATTACCAGAATTGGCAGGAGAAAAAACAAGAAAGAGAAAAGCGACGACAGGAGGAAGAAAAACGACGGCTGGAGGAGAATGAACTAAAAGAAAAGCGTCAGCAGGAGGAAAAACAAGAAGAGGAAAATCGACGACAGGAGGAAACAGAATTACAAGAAAAGCGGTGGCAAGATGAAATTGAAGAAAGAGAAAAAGTAAAGAAAGAACGGAAAGAAAGACTCCAGAAAATTCTCGAAGACGAAAAGGAAGAACGTGATAAAAATAAAGAACGAGAACTTGAAAAGAAAGAACGAGAAGAAACACTCCAGAAAATTCTAGAAAAACAAAAGAATGAATTAGAGCAGATAGAAAAACAACGGAAAGCAGACTTCCAGAAGGTTCTAGAACATCAGGACAAGTTCTTCGACAAAACCGAAGTACGAATGAAAGAACTGAAAGAAGCTCTGGAGGAACTGAAAAAAATTCTAAAAGTAGAACTGAAGGAAAACGTCAAGAAAATCGACGATGATGTCAGAGTCAGAAGAGAAGTGCATACAATGCGAGAGGAGATGAAAATGAGTTGAGAAATGAAATGAGAGGTCTAGAAAAGCAGATAGTTCTTCTCAAGAATCAGGATCGCCGAGACAGGGTTGCCACATCAACAATTTCCGTAAAACCCCTCGACTTTTGACGGACAGTCGTCTTGGGCTATGTATCGTAGAGAGTTTGAGGCTGCGACAGAGACCAATGGATGGGGCGAAGAAGAAAAAGCTACGGCACTCATAGTAGCTTTGAGAGGGCCAGCTTTGGGTATATTGCAGACGATACCCATATAGAACAGCAAAAGAAATATGAGGACCTGATTACTGCACTAGAGTTGAGGTATGGCGATCAACACCGAGAACAGCTGTACCGGGCCCAAATGAAGACTCGCACACAAAAATCAGGTGAGAGTCTGCTAGAATTTGAGACAGATGTTCGACACCTAATCCAGCTGGCGGAGAGTTGGTAATTCGGAAGTTTGTATTCAGAGCTTAGTGGAGCGAGTTTAGTAGAGCTAAGTGGAGAGAGTTTTGTTATTGCTAAGTGTAGTATCGTGGAAAAACGCCTAATAAATTTCCTCTTGTCAATGTTGTCAAGTGTCGTGTCAGTGACGTTTTAGAACAATCCCTTTTTCCTTCCAAGTTAATATGTAATGGTTGTGAATGTAGAGGAAATAAATCTACAAAACTGTATTGGCATCCTATTTATTTATTGATCCCAGGTTAAGTGAGGGATACAACAATTAATTGGCGACGAGGAGAAGCTAAATATTTTCGGAAGTATTTTCGATACGAAAATTATTTCCACCATTGAGGTTAGGACCACTAGTGTGACTATCCAAAATCGAATTAGTACCGTAGATGTTTACAATGGCAAATGTGACAGTAGTTAACACAGGAAATGTGGCCAATTTGAAAGTCTACAATGTCGGAGACGATTGGGAAGTTTGTTCAGAGAGATGGAACAGTTCTCTTAGCAAATAAGTGGATGAAGATAGAAAGGTGTCTGTTTTGCTGACTATAATAAGCGAAGATGTTTATAAAGTATTGAAGAACTTGTGTTATCCAGCTAAGCCCAGTGCAAAGTCGTTTAATGATCTAATAAAAGTTATGGATAACCAGTTCAAGACCCATATGTGTCAGTATATAGAAGCCGAATTGCCTTTGATCATCTGAGGCAAACAACCGAAGATGTGAACAGTTGGTTTGTCAAAGTAAAGAAGTTAGCAGCTATGCGTGAATTTGGTAACACATTAGATGACCGAGTATTAGACAAGTTTGTTGCTGGCATGCGGTCAGGTGCTGTTTTAGACCGTCTGTGCGAAGAGAAAGTGACCAAATCGATGAACGATATGTTGGAGATAGCTCAAGCAAAAGAAGCTTTCTTAAGAGAGTCACGTCAGGTGCAGGAAATAAACCAAATACATAAAGTAAAGGCAAGCCAGAAGACTGAAGGTAAAACCGAAAAGAAAGAAAAGGTGTTACTTTGTTTTCATTGTGGTGAACCTGACCATAATTTTAAATTATGTAAATACAAAAGTTTTGTCTGCAAAAAATGTAATAAGAAGGGACATATTTTTACTGCTTGTAAGAGTAAAGTAGGGGCAAATTATGTTGAATTTAGGTCAGAGGAAAATGAAGTAGATTTTTTCAATGTTGAAATTCTGAGCTTAGATGGTAATAGCCCAGTAAAACCTAATAATTTAAATATTTTACCTAATGGAAAACCAATACAATTTGAGGTGGATACGGGGGCAGGCATATCTTGTTTGCCTTTTGCAATATATAAAAAATATTTTTCTGGCGTTGAATTGCACCCAACAAATGTTGTTTTGAGGGTTTATCATGGCTATTTTATAAAACCAATAGGCCAAATTGAGATGAATGTCACAATTAACAATATTTCAAAAAAATGTGAATTTTTGATTGTTGAAGGAGCTACTAAGTGTTTGTTAGGCAGAGATATTTGGCTACAATTTAAATTAGAGCTGAATGGAACTGATATATACATTGAAAAAGTAAAGGTGAATAGCTTGCAAGGATTGAGTAATTTAGAGCATAATGATGTTATTGTGAATGAAATTCTAGATAGGTTTCAAGATTTATTTAAAAAGGAACTGGGTACATATAAATACGGAAAAATTAAATTAGAAATATCTGAGGATTCGGTAACAGTTTTTCGGAAACCTGTTCCGATATCTTTTGCGTTTAGAGAAAAGGTAAAGAATGAGATAGAGAAGTTAACGTCTGAAGGGGTTATTGAAGCAATACCTAATTCAACTTGGGGAACTCCATTAGTACCTGTTACGAAAGCTAACGGGATAGATATTAGAATATGTGTAAGTTATAAGGTTACCATTAATAAATATTTAAAGGAAGTAGGTACACCACCCTATTCCAAAAATAGAGGATTTATTTGCAGCTTTGCAGGGAGGTAAACAATTTACTAAACTGGATTTTTGAACGCATACAATCAGTTGCAGGTAGACTCTAGCACTGCTGAATTACTAGCATGGAGTACGCCTTACGGAATTTTTAAGGTGAACCGATTACCGTATGATACTGGGCCTGCCTGTGCCATTTTCCAACAAACAGTTGAAAAAGTTTTGCAAGGATGCAAGGGGACAGTCAATTATCTGGACGATGTGGTAGTTACTGGTAATAACGAGAAAGAACATTTAGAAAATTTGTGTGAGGTTTTTAAACAGACTCGAAAAAGCAGGGTTCAGGTTGAATTTGAAGAAATGCCAATTTTTTCAAAATTCAATAACGTATTTGGGCCATGAAATAACAAGCACAGGGTTGAAAAAAGTTATACCAAAGTAGAGGCAATCTTAAAGGCTCCAAGGCCTAAAAATATTACTGAGCTTAGAGCATTTACTGGCATGATTAATTATTACTCTAAATTTATTCCAAATTTGTCATCGATGCTAAAACCGTATAATTCGACTCAAAAAAATATACCGTTTAAATGGACAAAAGAGTGCGAAGACTCGTTCCAGTCCGCAAAAAAAGAATTGGTTCATCATATTGGTTCATTTTGATCCAGAAAAACCCCTGCGTTTAGCATGTGATAGTAGTGAATATGGGTTAGGTGCTGTACTTTTGCATGTTATGCCTGACGGAATTGAAAAACCGATAAGTTATATTTCTCGTGTATTGTCCAAGGCAGAGCAATACTATAGTATGGTTCACAAGGAGGCTTTGAGCATATATTGGGCAACGCAAAAATTTTATGAATATGTAGATGGTAAATTCTTTGAGATTCTAACAGATCATAAGCCACTTATAAGTTTATTTGGGGAGTTTAGAAGTTTGCCAAAAATGGCAGCAGCACGATTGCAAAGATGGAGTTCATTTTTATCTGGTTTTAATTATACAATTGAATATATTAAAGGTAAAGATAATATTAAAGCTGATATGTTGAGTCGATTACCGATAAAAAACCTTGAAGAAATTGAGGGGGAAGAGGAAAAAGATTATTTTAGTTATATGGCGAACTTAAATTTTTTGGATACAATAATGCCAATTGATACAAATAAATTAAAAAGTGAAACTAGAAGAGATCCTGTTCTAGGGAAAGTTACTAATCTTTCAAGAGTAGGTTTTCCTGAAAAATGTGAGGATGATTTATTGAAACCTTTTTTTTCTCGTAGGTCTGAATTATTTATTGATCAAGGTGTAATAATGTGGGGTTACCGCGTTGTTGTGCCAGCCAAGCTTAGAGAGCAACCTTTGCAAGAACTGCATAGTACGCATGAAGGTATGGTTAAGATGAAGACAAATGCACGTAGCTACTTTTGGTGGCCTTCTCTGGATAGTGATATCGAAAGAGTGGTTAACAATTGTAGGGTGTGCTATACTGCCCGGCCTGAGCCTAAACATGCAGGCACGATACCATGTTCAAAAGGAGATACCTTTTTTGACCGTATACACGCAGATTTTTTGGGGCCTATTCGAGACAAAATGTTGCTGATAGTTATTGACTCATATTCTAAATGGCCTGAGGCCTTCATAATGAATAAAACAGATGGTTCTTCAACAGTTCAGAAATTCAGAGAATTATTCGCAAGGTATATGGGTTACCGAAGGTTGTAGCGACCGATAATGGGCCTCAATTCACGTCAGATGAATTTTCGCGATATCTATCTATTATTGCAGTTAAGCACTTAACTTCGCCCCCTTATCACCCTGCTACAAATGGTCTTGCAGAAAATGCGGTTGAGAATTTGAAACATAGTATTAAAAAAAGTCTAAGGGATAACATGAGTAGTAACGATTCGGTTGAAACGATACTTCAAAGGTATTTGTTTCATTATAGAAACTCAATACATATGGCTACTGGTGTTACACCTTCAAGTCTAATATTCAAAAGTAAGGTTTCAACATATATAGATTTGATATAGGGACCAAACAAATAGTAATAAAAAAAGGGGGGGGTTACTAATAGCCACTAAAGAACCTTCAAGTACAGAGTTGATCGTGATCCCTCCTAGCAATGTAGAACATCTGTATGTTAAATTATCAATAGGGACTTCAACAATTATTATTGGAGGTGTATATATCCCGCCCTCTTCTGTAGTGGACATTTATATGGGACATACTGCTACCGTTGATTATATCTTAGAAAAATACCCTTCTAGTAAGATCATTCTCTGTGGCGACTACAATATCCCTGATGCATTTTGGTTCAATGAAGACCTTGGTCTGAATGTTGATTGTCCAGAAAACTCACCTGCATTGATTCTATTACAATCATTCAGTTTCCATAATTTATATAAAACTAATAATATTCCAAATTCAAGAAATATGCAGAGTTCAATATGTAAAATATGGTAACTCAATATCTTCCTCAATCGCAGTTCCATCTGGTGTGCCGCAGGGATCTCATTTAGGACCATTACTTTTCAACCTATTTGTTAATGACTTGAATGATATTATTAGCTATAGTGAATTTCTTTTGTTTGCTGATGATGTGAAGATGTATAAAGTTATTCATGACTCATCTGATAGTGAATTATTACAGTACGATTTATCTAACTTTGTACGCTGGTGTGATATAAACAGACAAATGTCATAAATTTACTTTCTTCCGAAAAAAACTCCCATAAATTATCCATATAAAATCAAGAAAATAGAACTGGAAACAAAAAATACAATCAAAGATTTAGGAATAGTTTTAGATCCAAAAATGTCGTTAAAAATATGGGGTTTATATTGCAAATATTACTTCTAGAGCACTAAAAATGTTAGGTTTCACTCTTAGATCTGCAAATGAATTATCTCTCTCTTCCCTAAAGATCATATATTGTTCAATTGTTAGGTCAATAATGGAATACAACTCCACAATTTGGTGCCCTTCATATTATGTGGATATTGATATGCTTGAGAGTGTTCAAAACAAGTTTTTACGGTACTCGGCAAATAAACTAGGATATCATATTGAAGAATATGACTATAAAGATATATTGAACATTCTTAACTTGAATACTCTGGCTCATAGAAGATTAGAATCAGATCTTACACTAATCCACAAAATAATCAATGGTAGCATTAACTCCCCGGAAATTGTTGAACTTATAACTGAACACTGGCTGAAAAATGAGGAACCTTGCTCCATCCCAAATTACATAATTGTAGGCAGATTCAACCGTCAAATATCTTCTCATGGAGGAACAATGATTTTGGTAAACGAGTACTTTGCTGAAACGTTTCCCCTAGTAAACGTTACAAAATTTGACTATTTGCTAATCGAGAAAATATTCGAATTTTCGGTGATTTATAACAAAATAAATAATCTTTATATAGTATGCATTTACAGGGCTCCGAGCAATGATAAGAAAACTTTTTTTGACAACTTTGAAATTCTGTTATCTCAAATTCCTGTCCAAGCAAAAATCATAGTAGCAGGTGACCTCAATATTAACTATTCTGATACAACATCAGCGGAATTCAATGAGCTAAACAACTTATTCTTTTCATTCAACCTCAGGATGCATGTAACAGAACCTACTAGAGTATCTCAGTATTCAGCTAGTTTAATTGACTATGTATGCTCTAACTTCAATGACTCTGAGGCTAACGCTTCAGTTATTCCTGCAGGTCTTTCTGACCATGAGGCAGTCCTTTTCTCCTCTTGTATAAAATCCGGATTAGAAAAATCAACAAAGAAAATGATATACGGTAGAATCTATAGTGAAAATAATTTCAAAAAATTCAAAGAACACTGCGAGTCAACATTCTGGGAACATAATCCAAACCCAAGTGAGGCATTATCGTCATTCCATAATCAATTATTCAAAATATTCAATGATTGCTTTCCTGTACAAATGATCAAAAATAAACCGCACAAAAAACCTTGGATCACAAATGGTATTAGAATTTCAGCAAAGAATCTAAGATCAATGCACTCTTTGAGAAAATATTACAATAGTGAATTTTTTATAGTATACTTCAAGAAATATAGGATCATCTATAGAAATGTAGTAAAAAATGCCAAAAACAGATACTACAAACTAAGATTCGAGAAAGCACATAATTCAACAAGAGAGCAATGGAAAGTAATTAATGATTTAAGGGGTAAAAATAACACATCATCATCTGCTAAGGATATTGACCCAGATGTGCTCAACCAGTTTTATTGCTCAGTTGCAGAGAGAATTACATCTCATTTAGAGAGTCGAACAGATCCTTTAGAATACCTTCAAAATAAAATTTGCGAAAACTTTTTCTTGGGTCCAACTGACATCTATGAACTGAAAGCAACTTTCAAAGAAATCAAAAACAAGAAATCTGCTGGTGTAGATGAAATTTCCGTCAACATATTTGAAAATTTACCAGACAATGCTCTTCATGTCCTAGTGGAATGTATTAATGAATCATTTGAGTCGGGATCATTTCCCAATTCCTTGAAACAAGCCATCATAATTCCACTATACAAAGGTGGCGAAACGGACAATCCTACGAATTATCGTCCAATTTCACTACTCTGCACACTTTCAAAAATTATAGAAAAAATTGTAAAAAGTCGAATTATGCTCTTCCTGAAAAAACATAATATTTTATCTCCATGTCAGTTTGGATTCCAGAAATCAAAAAGTACAACTGATGCAATCTTTTCATTCCTTGAAAATGTTTATTTAAGCCTAAACGAAGGTGAGGTGGTTGCGGCAGTGTTCTGTGACTTCTCCAAGGCATTTGATTGCGTTAATCACAGAATACTACTGAATAAACTTCATCATTATGGATTCAGGGGTGTTGCTTTGAAGTGGGTCGAATCTTATCTCACTGGCAGAAAACAAATAGTTAGAATTTCCAATGAATGCTCGGGTTATTCTGATATCAGATCCGGAGTACCTCAAGGCTCAGTGCTAGGTCCCATTTTTTTCTTGCTGTACCTAAATGACTTGACTTGTTTACCTATTACAGGGATATTCACATTATTTGCTGACGATACCACCCTTTTATGGCATGGCAAAAATGTGGATAGTTTGAAAACAATCATAGCCCAGGATCTAGAAGAGATCATCGCTTGGTGTAACACGAACAATCTCTGCTTAAATATAAATAAAACTAATATCCTAACATTTAAATTCGAATTGAATAATATCTGTCTGAACACATATAATGTGGAAAATAAATCATGTATAAAGTTCCTGGGTTTACACATTGATAATAAACTTAAATTCGAAGACCATATTATGTCACTAAAAAAAAGATTAGCATCAGGCTGCTATGCAATTAGAGTGGTGTCAAACGAACTTGGTGCAGTCATTGCTAGAAACACCTATTTTTCCCTCATTGAATCTCATATTAGGTATGGCATAGCTTTCTGGGGATTCTGTAGCCAGAATTTATTACAGTCTGTTTTTGTCCAACAAAAAAGGGCCAAAGCAAGAGACCACTGTAGACCGCTGTTTATATCCCAAAAAATTCTCACCGTAACAAGTATTTTCATTTTGGAAACTGTCTGTTTAATTCATAACAAACAGTCTACAAGGATTAATATGATTCGCACTCACGTAACCACTCGAAGTAATAACCTTTGCATGCCAATACCAAAAACAACTCTCATAAAATATTCAGTTGTATATGAAAGTAAAAAAATATATAACCATCTACCGGAATCTTTAAAAGAGTTGAAAAATCTTAAGCACTTCAGAAAAGCAGTAAAGGACTTCCTCATGCCAAAAGAATACTACGACCTACAGGAATACTATAATGAAAATTTCTGACCTGAAATAGAAGTTTTCAATTTTGTAGGTATGTGTTTTAGCGAAATTACTTATTTGTAATGAACTGAACTTATTGTTTTCCATTTTTCTAACCTTTATTTTATTAATAATTATTTTACAATTATTATTTCAATTCATAAATTACATTTTATACTTTGAATTATATACTTAATATTTACCTGTACATATTAACATTTCATTTTTATATATGAAAATATGGATTATACCACAAGTTATTGTACTCATCGCTTTGTCAATAAGAACTTATTCTTGGACAATAAAGCACAGTTTTGATTTGATTTGATTTGAATGTAAATCCAAAGAGAACGAGAAATCCAGAAATCTTCAAAGTACCCTTTTACCGTACCAACTATGGTCAGAATGAATCTATAGGTAGAATTTTGAAACTTGCGAATACATACAATGTGGATTTAGAACTCTTTAATTCTTCTTTGGAATCTTTTAAAAAATCTGTGAAAAGATTGTAATTGATTAATTGAGTTATTTTTACATTTTATTATAGTTATTTCTGTATTCTACTTACATCTAGTTATAGATTATTGTTACAGTACATATGTGTGAATTTATCAATTTTGTTGTAAAAAATAGGCAATGCCGTAAATAAATAAATAAATAAAGTTAGGAATAGGTTTGATTTGCTGTTGGAACTCAAAGATAAGTCTCCTCCTGTAAAAATGAAAAGGGATGAAGAAAAATTTGTGGAGGGAGACACAGTATTAGTTATAGGGATTATAGAGCTCCAAATAAAAAAAAAGGGGTACCAGGTATTATAGATGAAGTGTTAGGTGATAGAATTTATTTGTGTAGTATCATCAATGAAGGGTTAATTTGGAAACGGCACATTGACCAGATCATGAAGGGAAATTTTGATAAAAACTTGGTGAATGATGATGGGTTGGTAGAAAATGAAAAATGTCATCTCCCTAGGTCTGACAGTGTTACGTTCCCAAATAAGGCTCTGGTATCTGATATTTGTATTCCTCACGTTAATAGACCTAATGATGCTAATGAACTTATCAATGCTAATGAATCTAGTAATGTTAATGAACTTATCCATGCTAATGAATCTAGTAATGTTAATGAACCTACTAATGGTAATGAATCTAGTTATGTCAGTGAACCTACCAATAAGCCTACAGTTATGCCTATTGAAAAAGAAGAAAGAATAACCAGTGAGGTGAAAGTTTCTGAGGAGACAGAGCGGGCACCAACAGAAAAACCCACGAAGTGAGTGTTCGTAGTCGTCCAAAGAGAGTTGTTAAAGCTCCAGAGCGCTTGAATCTTTGAGAGGGAGGTGTTGTAGTATCATGGAAAAACGCCTAATAAATTTCCTCTTGTCAATGTTGTCAAGTGTCAGTGACGTTTTAGAACAATCCCTTTTTCCTTCCAAGTTAATATGTAATGGTTGCGTGAATGTAGAGGAAATAAATCTACAGAACTGTATTGGCATCCTATTTATTTATTGATCCCAGGTTTAGTAAGGGATACAACACTAAGTGCAAGTAGTCGACGTGTAGAATTTATATAACAGAGTTTGTATTGGAGAGATTTTCATTACAGAGAGTTTTGGTACCGACCATTGGAAAGTTATCGGAGCGATTCAAGTGATTGTGTTGTATTTTTTTGTGATAGAAAGTTATAATAAAAGAAGTTTAGTGTTGTTTAGTATTTTAATCGACGAACCCAGAGATAAATCGTAACAGCGGTGTCAGAAGTAGGATTTTGAAAGGATAAATCGTAACAGTGGTGTCAGAAGTTGGATTTTACAATTATCGTAACAAAGCTGATGGATTTTTCAACTTTCACATCCCTCCCAAATATCTTTTGGGAATATTCACCGATTACACACTGGCCATGTGTGGAAAACAAACAGTACGATTGGTCAGAACTCGCAGCGACAACAACAGTATAATGATTGAAGATGTTGCGAATGAAGTTGGAAAGACTAAAGCCTAACTGAATATCGACAGTATCGAATTTAAGGTGAAACATGTTTTTTCCAACGATGAAATTCGTTTGAATCTCCTCCAATCTATAAAATCTGATCTTCCTATGATGATACCGTTCAGAGTCTACAAAAGAAATTTGGGCCCTCAAAACGTGTTCTGCTCTGGAGAGTCTATACGATACATAATCATATTATTCCAAACAGATCGTGTAGATAATTTACGTAAAGATCCCACCTACTTTGATAATATCGATTTGTCGGATATCAGATTGACCTTGAACAGTGATATTTACCCACATGAGCGTATGCGATTGGATTTCAAAAAGAATGATTTTGTTGAAGCTCAGACAGCTTATAGCGATTTCCACTCCAGCTATATGGACACATTGAAAAAACAGCCTCTGCTTGATTATGTAGCATACAGACAGCGAGCTGTTTTTGTTATAGACGTCTCGAAAAGAGCTGAATTTGTAAAATTGAGTATGGTGGATGTGAAACTTGACCTTGAAGCCAAAAGGGGATTTCCAGCCAATACACGTACCTATTGCGTCATCATTCATGATTGCATTATGAGAGACGTCGAAGATGAAACTTGTAGCAGTGGACATTCAAGGTTTTTTATTTATTTATTTTACGGGATAAGCCCTATTACAGTAAAAATAACATACTATATATATATATATATATATATATATCGACTAATACAAATTAAATACATACACATCAACACACACACACCACAATAAAAAAAAAATTATGTCAGCACTAGACTCAGTGATTAAAGTAAGATTTGAAGCTATAAAAACCTCTTCTATAACAATCCTCATCCGACCCTCTATTGAAAGTTTAGATTGTACAAAGATTTTTTGAATTTGTTGTAAGATATTCCCAGAATGTCTATATTCTTGTCATTCACTAACTTTAGCGTCCTATCGATAGGTGAATGCTTGCCATAATTAGTTGAATGAAAGCGTAATTTGAACAAATAATTGTGTCTGAGATTTTTCGTTGGTACATGCAAGTTTATGGACTCGAGAAGATCCGGACAAGAAATTTGACCATTGACTAGTTTGAACAGATAGCATAAGTCAGCGTGTGCCCGTCTTGTTTGCAGTTTATTGAGATTTAGTTCTTGAAGGATAATCGAATAATCATGGTTATACCATTGCATACCCAATTTGAAAGCACAATATCTCAGAAATTTATTCTGCACTCTCTCTATTGATAAGCAATGAATTTGATGACATGGAGACCAGATAATTGAAGCGTACTCTAGCTGTGACACAACTAAAGATGAATATACCCTTTTTAATGATTCGATCGAAAAGCCAGTGCAATTACGAAGGAACATACCTAGCACTTTTGATGATTTAACGGTAATATTATTTATATAATAATAATAATAATAATAACGTCTTTATTCACAGTAACAGAGTTACATGAAAAGGGTGAAGCATCGCTCTAAGAGCGTTATTATCGCTTAACCTGGGAAAATGAATACAATTATCAATTGATCAATAGTAAACTAAGATATACAAAATTTATTTAAATTGTGATGTATATTCATTAAGTTTATAGCATAACCATTCACAAGTATACCAGAGGAAGGCCGATTTTCTGATTAAACTTAACAATCAATTTGATAGCAAATGAGTTTTCAACTTTTTCTTGAAATTGATGAGAGAATAGTCATAGAATTCACTTGCTAACCCATTGTAAAGGACAGTTGCATTATATGTGAAACATCGTTTAAAAATAGAGGATGAGTGCTTGGGAATCACCAAGAGATTGTGGTTTCGGGTGTTGAATTTATTTAGATCTTTGAAATCCAAGAGTTTTTCTGAAAGATAAATAGGTTTTCCAGAAGTTATGACTTTATGTGTTGTGGTCAAGAGATGTAGTTTTCTCAATTTATGCAGTTTCAGTCTACCAGTTTCAGCAATCTTATGACTAATTTTGTCATATTTCCTTATGCCATAAGAAAACCTAAAACATGAATTCTGAACTTTTTGCAACCGATCTGAGTCAAACTTCGTTAGTGCTGAACCGTATATTGTGTCACAGTAGGATACTTTTGAAATGATAAGAGACTCACATAAATTCAATTTCAACTCTGAAGTCAGCGATGTTCTATGTGGATATAGCTGTCTCAGAATATTATAAGATGATTTGATCAAATGGTTAACATGCTTGCCAAATCTGAGTTCAGAATCCAACCATAGACCCAGATTCATCGCCTCTGTTGAAATTGGGATACTCTCATTATTGACTCTGATATCCAGCTGAGATTGAGCAGTTATTCTTTTGTCTTTTGAGCCAAATAGCATGACGATAGATTTTTTTGCATTCAGTTTGAGATTGTGAGCATTGGAAATATGAACGAGGGATTGAATGTCTTCATTAATCAAACTTTTAGCACGCTCCAAGTCTTGACACGAAAAAGAGTAATATACTTGTGTATCGTCTGCGTAATGATGCATCTTACAGTTGAATACTCTTTTGTGGAAGTCAGAAATGTATATACTGAACAATAGCGGTCCCATTATCGAGCCTTGTGGTACACCATGAGTGATGGAACGATACTGAGATGTTTCTGTATTATAAATGATGCGTTGAGATCTATTACTCAGATAACTCCTGATCAATCTCACTGCACTCTCATGGAAACCATAGTACTTTAATTTGTCACTTAGGATTGTTGAGTCCATGGTGTCAAATGCCTTGCTATAATCCAATAAAACCAAACAACTAAGCTTTTTTTCATCTGTGGCTTTAATGAGATCATCGGTTATTTTAGCCAGAGCGGTCGTAGTACTGTGATGTTCTCTGAAGCCCGATTGGATGGTTGGTATATTAGACTATAGTCGGTAACATAGTGAGTGATTTGATTTTTCATGAGTTTCTCGATAACTTTTGAAAGCATGGGAAGGATACTAATTGGTCGTAAGTGATTGATTTCAGACGGCTCTGATATTTTTGCCAGAGGAATCACATTTGCTTTCTTCCAAGCTTCTGGAAAAACTGCTTTACGAAAGGCAGTGTTGATAATGAATGTGAGGTGCTCAATTAGGTAGAGACTGACTTTTCTAAACATATTCAATGAGATGAGATCCGAACCCACAGAATTACTCTTAATGCTATTCAGAACTGAGACTACTTCATGATTATGAACTGGTTGAAATGAAAATGTATCTAAGAAGTGATTCTCTTTCCTATATTTTTCAATAAGTCCAATTTCACCCTGAGTTTTACTGATGAGTGGAGTTGTAGTGAAAAACATATTGATATCATCCAGTTTCAGTAAAGCTTCAGGAATGTCGGATTTATTTGGTTTATTTACTACATTGAAAGACCTCAGTGTATTCCATATGGTTTTGCAATTTTTACCACGTAATTTGAATTCCATGAACGCTTTCTTTTCCAAAATGGTTGAGGCTTTCGCGGCCGAGGTTATTAGTATAACTACTGCTCTTCGGGCTTGAAGGCCGTCGTTCTTTGGAATTTTTTCCTGACGTTTCGCTAGCGCGAGTGGCCAGCTTCTTCAGAGGCTTATTCATCTCCGATGATTTTGATTGCATAGTTTACCTGATTTTTCAATTCTCTGTAAAACTCAAAATGACCTGGATTTTTCGTAGATCTGAAACGAGTATATGCTCTATCTCTTGTTTTCATCATTTCTTTCAGGTTATAGGTAAGCCAGGGCGCTGGAGGTTTTGTAACTTTCACAGTTCTCATAGGGGCCGTCTTATCATATACTGAGGTTAGACTGTTATTCAAAAATTCCACCATCTGATCAACATCATCCATACCCAAAATGAGATCCCAATCAACTTGAAAAAAATGTGAATAAAATGAGTGGTCATCAAACTTTTTGAAGTCTCGATAAGTAAGGATTTTATTGATAGGCTTGGTTTTTACTTTGTTTATACTACAAATAACGACACAGTGATCAGATATATCATGTAAATTTGTAACCCTACCGTTTTTAAAAGAATTTTCATTCGTTGTCAAGATAATATCTAGTAATGTTTGTGTTGTTGCTGTTATTCTTGTTGGCTCATTGATCAACTGATGTAAGCTATACGAATCTATAAAATCATTGATTAGTTCAACGGACCTATTTTGGCTCATAAGATTGATATTAATATCACCAGCAATCAAAATATCATCACAATGATCTACGAATCTCATTTGTTCATCAAACGTTACTCCTAAGTCTTTTATAGTCTTTGAGTATTTCAAAGAGTCGTTATTTATATGGTACGAGGTGTTAGACAGTTTATAACCTTTGAAGAATGAGATAGAATAGCACTTGTTCGTGTTCAAAAATAACCTGTTGAGAAAGCACCAATGGTATACATTATCTAAATCTTTCTGTATGAGATATTATGGTCTTCGATTGATTTAATTTGCCTATAGATCTTCAAATCATCTGCAAACATTAGAAATTTGCAATTCTCAAAACAACTGTCAATGTCATTCACAAATATATTGAATAGTAACGGTGAACAATGTGACCCCTGAGGTACTCCCGAAGACACTACTATGTTCCTCGATATGCAGCCTATGTTTTGATTTGAGTGGTGTATTCTACCCAAAATAGATTGCTATAACCGATGGAGTGCAGACGGATCATTTTTTGCTGAAGCCTCCGAAGCCGTACAGTCCCTTGTCTGCCGGAGAGAAACGACAAGTGAGATACCTATGTCGAGCAGAATGTGCACGGCTTGCGATATTCCGATGGTTTCGTGGATAACTGTGATTTGTATAGTATTTGGAAGAGGTTGGAAGATGCCAATGTATGTGAAGGGACATCAAAAAATTCACATCATTCAAAAATACTTCACCACCTCTAGTTTTTTCCTTTGAAAAGCCTCTGTGTACAAATCACAAAGGTAAAAAAGTACGCTGTAGCCTGATACACTGTTCCGCAATATGGAGGTGGATAGAGGACCAAATGATATAGTGAATAATGCTGAATCTGAACATAGCCGGCAGCAGCATGGGAAGATTTCCAATCGAATTAGATGTAATTTCAATACGAAATCCTCACGTAGAATAACACCTGTACCTATTTCTAATAAATAAATATATCATATGAGTTTTATTGTTTAAATGAATGTTTGAGTTGATTGGATTCTCAGTTGTTTGTCTGCAATGGGCGTGTTAAGACCGAATTATATCATTTTGTACGTAGTTTTTTCCAATATTTCATACATTTATCCTCCAGATGAGGTTAATGAAGTGTTCATTACTTTCGAAAATGCAATTGGATATAGAAACGAAACGTGTCCTTCAAACTGGATACCGATGAATCCAACTGTTATCAATGAAGGTCATTTGTATGTACTATGTGCCGGAATACCTGTTCATTCTGTTGCTTACAAGTTGAGACTTGTTTTTGATGATCGTACCTATGGTGACTTGCCGGATTGAAGAGAAATCGAACCATCCAAGCTTTGCATCGAATCTGATATAAAAACAATTTCTGCATTAATTTACTTCATTACAAGTGTGTCGTTGATACAAATTTTCAAATTTCTGAATAAATATCTATTGAAATTCAAAGTACGGTGATATGAAGAAGGTGCGATTCAGTGAAGACGGCAATCACATTCAATACTTTTATGTATGGCAATTTGCTTACAATCGAGGAACAAATTTTGAGAGTATTTTCCAATTGATCGATGGCATTTTCAAAAACACATCACCGAAGCATCCCGATCGATCTGACCAATTTTGGAGGAAATGCACCGAAAAAACATATTTGACGCAAGATTTGCAATCCAATCGAGAAAATAGCAAATGAAGCAAATGTTTCATTTATCTACAAGGTGGTATCTCAGTGGCTAGATCGTTGAAAATCTTAATACCCCTGTATCGCTGGACGCGACCTCTACGAAACACTACAATTCTTTATGACTATGTGATACCAAAATAAATATTATTTATGAAAATGTTTTATTCCTCAACGAGCCCAAATCTTGAAATAAAAAATCTTCAAAAATACACATTGGACTCCATTGATCAACGTTATTCTTGCAAAATTTGTTTGTAAAATGAAATGAATGTAGTTTTCATGCCTTGTAAGCATATAGCATGCTGTGTTGATTGCGCTGTCACTTGTGATAATTGTCCGATATGTAGAAGATCCATTTCATCTTTTTTGAGAATTTTTGTATCATGAGCAACAATTTTTATCGTAATAAATTAGATTGAATGGGTATTCAATTTGATTACAGCGTCGCGCAAGTGAGATGCTAGTAGTCGGATAGTGTCGGTGAGATGGTCGTAGGCGGATGGTGTCGGTGAGATGCTAGTAAACAGCGTCGCGCATATGAGACACAACTCGACGCGCAAGTGAGACGGATAGCGCATGTGAGATGAGATGATAGTTGACGATTTGAATGACCATTCCTCATGGTACACACGGTAGACTTCACGGCTGCACGCCCAATTGCTGCACGCCCCACGGCTTCACACCCCACGGCTTCACACCCCACGGCTTCACACCCCCAAGGCCACACCCTTACCCCATATTGTCAGATGCTCAGTTGCACAATCCCCATGGTAGACATTTGCATACCCTGTAGATTTCTACGCAGGCGGTCAGCGCCATAAATATTTTCTTTATGTTACCCTGTATATCCCTATTGCCATTTCATTGCGCTCACAGTGTTTCAATCATTCAGCTAGTGGCTCATAGGTGGCTCTGTGTGTTCTAACTTTTATGTTATTGTTTTGTTATACAATGGTTATACGATGAACCGAGCGTTTATCTGTGGTTTCTACTGATAATACTCTTGCACTCACAACATTCGAAGTTTCTATAACTCGGTTTTTGCGCGCGTTCATCAGTCTAAGGGATCTGTCGATGCTCAGCTCTCGACTACGTGACGTCTCTTTCCCCAGTCGGCTAGCAAACTAGCAGATAACTGCTATATTGTTGTACGCTGTGACTTCCTAAAATTTGTTTGCGGAAGTGGTGTTGACAATTGTGAGACCTTTTTGATGGTTCGTATCTTGGCTAAAAACTTCTCCATGTCGGTAATGTAGATCCAATACTTACCGACGGCCTGTCTGGACAGTGAAACTGTTGACAACACCATTTTTCATCATTTCTCATCATTATTCGCGCACGAATATTTTCACCAAGCGCGCTGCGGTTACTGATAACAAGTCAACAGCTCGATCCAATTAGTCACAGGAAACACCTTTTTAGACATTATTGACTATATGCATAGCAATGTTGAAAATATCTACGGGTGAATTACCGAGAGAATTATCGTGAGTTGTTTTGGTTCAACAATTCGAATACCTTTTTCGACTATAAACAACGTTGAAAATCTGTGTTTTGCGAAGGCATGGGTCACAGCAACCTCGTGAGTGGTCACGTGACGAGCGCTCTGGTAGACGCGATGTGAGCAGAGCCCTGCCAACATCAGTCATCATAAAATTAAGCGATCCGTTGGTCTCGCAACCAGCATGTATATTTCTCACTCAAGTTGTCCAGGTTCGAGCCCTGGCATCGGAGGCTTTTTTATTTAGATTTACTAACTCACAGGTGGTACAGTTGAACATGTGACGTCAGTGGCTGTCTGGGCTCTAGGTCTGTCTCGATGAACTACCGGATATTCTACTACGGCTCGAAAGTAAGTGTGGGCATAAATAATTTGCATCCATTTTATGTCAGATTCTTCTTTTTGAGCGCCAGTTGGAACGTAACCTAAGTGTTTGTTCTTGGTGAATTTGGGCCTCAGTCACCAACTATAAAGGATCATACGTTCTATTATTGATCTATAATACTACCCTACCATACATAAAAACAAGTAATTGGAATTATGGTAGTAGAATGTCTAAGGGGTTACGGTGACCGAGATCCCAGCCACCGTAGCCCCTTGGCGTATTGTACTAAACCAGGATCTGAGACGATCGCTTCAACTACTAAACTAAATCCCCAACTTAGAATACATTTCCCCTGTATATTGAATTGGAATAGTTTTTATTGAATATGGTAGCGCGATAATTTTGCTGCCACCAGATCAGATAATAAGATGGAATCCGTTCTGATCAACCGGATTAAAAAAAGTGGTTGGTTTAATGTTTAATCATTTGGTGGAAGTGTTTATTCTTCTACCTTCGCAGAGCGGTTGGATTGGTTCTCACCAATTATATCTCTAGAGGGTGACCTCGGCCACGGCTTAAATGCTTGGTCTTTTAAGGGTTGAGGGGACGAAATAATATCCGCAAATTTTACAAAAAAAAACAACTTTATTTATAAGTAGGCGGACTAACTGAACAACCGTTGATATTAACATAACATAACATCAAACAAACAAAACTGAAATCTATACTTCGTAACTAGAGAAATTTCAATACCATCCCCTCAGTACTATTTTATTTACACTCTCTGTGATCAAGGGCGCATATATATATATATATATATATATATATATATATATATATATATATATATATAGATTAGAAAAATGGGAAATTATATAAAAAAAAAATAGAAAAATTGACCAGATTGTCAGATTTGAGCGAAAAACTTTCTGTTCTTGATATAATTATTTTATCTTGTATAAGTCTACACAGTTCAACTTTTGAATTAAACACAAGTGAGAAAAATTCTTGGAATTATTCGAATACTTTGACCAAACTGTCCTAACCATATCGTGAAATCCTGCTATAGGAACTCGAAACGTTCTCCCTCAAACAAACTTTACTGGAAAACCGTTCAACAGTGTCTTGAAATACCTCGTATTTCAATTCAATTCAGAATTCTGATACGGTTTTAGGCCCTGGAAATAATAAAGATAATTTTTTTGTTTACTTTATTTCTTGGAATATCGACGCAGTTATTTTCAACGACTTTATTTTTATTGGTTTTGCCCTACTTGACCTTAACGTCGATACCGAGAGCTGTACAAAGGTTCCCTTCCGATTCACGTGCATTATTGAATTTATATATTCTAGGAGAAATCATACAAATTACACTTTGTTACAATATTCCCCCCTTTTAAAAATGTTTTGGCTCAATTGCCAACTTTTCTTATATCAAACTTACTGACAATATAACAACGCCGCCTCATGTCAAATTCCAATATGAAACCAGAACAAGTATTCTCTTAAATGACGCAACTTTCGGTGGAGTTGCCCAGCATGCTATGATAAGGGGTTTCATATGAACTAATATTTCCTCTAACTTTACAAAAAAAATCATCATTTTGGTACAATTGAGAAATAGGAATGAACGTATCTCCTATTATACTACCGTTTGCGTTATCACATCATAATAGAGGCCATATTCACTCAAGATTCACTGTAGTTCCTTACGCCGGTATCTGGTTTACCAACACCTTGGTGAATCTCTTTCCCAATTATTTCCGTAAGATATGCTACTCTTTATTGGTCAACGTAACACTATTCTAGATACGACTCGAATCGACAGTCCTTCCACTTAAGTTCAGTCTGCGCATGGCCTCGGTGCTTCATACAAATTTGGGCCGCACTGATTGAGTCTTTTGGTTAATTCACTCAAACTGCTTGGTTAATGTCCTTGTTCACAGTCCAGTGTGTCTGGGGCAAAACAGGGTAACTGCCAGTTGGCTTATTGGCAGTCTGCTGGGGTTCCACGACGATTGGCAATGGTTCGTCTTGTTGGGTTTGTTTGGGACGCTCCCGTTGAATTACCCACCAGGTCAGGGTATTCCACAAACTTTCTAGCAAGGATATCCCACAGCCTATGGTTTGATACAAGTGAACACCATTCAGAATAACACCTATAGTGTACTTTACAACTCGGAATATATAATAAAAGCCAATTAGTCCACTCATGAATATTCCTATGTCGGAAAACCAGCCCCAAAGTTGTTTCATCGTCGACTTCGCCAGCTGCTTCATTTCGCTGGTGTTGAACAGATTGAGGGTTGTGAGTCCTTGTCCTTCGGCTTGCAGTCCCACTATCCTCCGCGTTAGGATATTTTCCACTGCCTTGCGTTCATTTCCGAAAGTCAAGGTCCGTTGTACTTTGGAAATTTCTTTTTGGGTATACAATCCTCGAGTGCTTAAGAGTTGTATCGGGGTAAATTGCAAGGGCGATTCTGGATCCGCAGCTATTTCTCAGGGGGCATTCTTGATTGTGGGATATGGTGACAGTCTTACCCACTAGTCGTCCAAATAGTAGAGCGGGGGTGTCAGTCCATTGCAGTCGATTTCCTCCGCGCAATCTTGGATAACTCTGGTTAATGGAGCTACAAATTTTGATTGATTGTTCACGTCTACAGGTAATTCGTGGTAACACCGATCAGTCCGTCGCACCTCCCCCAAAACTCTCCCTACATATCCTCCTTCTTCTTGCAAGATCTGACTAATGGCGTGTGGTGTGAGGGGAGCCATCAGTAATCGATGTATTATGTATATCCATCGATGGTCGAATATCTCTTCCTGTTTGTCTTTACGCTACTACGATCCTTGGGTGTTCAGTCTGCCATGCTTCTAGGTTACATAGCATCTCCTTCCGGGTAAGCATTAACGCAATAATTTTCAAATCAAATCCGAGTATGGTGTCGAAACAATAACCTCTCATGAATTGACAGGTTATTCTACCCTGCAGGCTGATCTCGTTTTCATTTTTTTTGACTTCCGCCATATAGTCTCGTGCTTGGATCATTACGTCGGCTAAGACTACCTCCTTCCACGTTCGCCCATTTTCATAGTAGGTTGCTCCTTCGCAGGTCCCAGTACTATCTACCGATCCTAATAGCGTTAACGTAGCGCTGGTTGAACCATTCATGTTTATTTGTCTAATATTTTAGTTGTATAGTTTCAGTGTCCTGTAACGATGAAGAAATCTGCATTCGTCGGCCTCCAATCTGTATACATAACTTGACAGTCCTCCTTCTACCAAAGAAGTATGACTATGCATCCCACAATGATACATCAGTCTGGTGACTTCTATCAAACAGGTCATTACGTGCTGATGCCGGATCTCGTTTCGCTGTAAAATCTTAACCGAAATGGAGTTGCTCAAGTACGCGAATTCTGGTTCTGGACATGTTTTAACGCCTCTGAGAAATACAGTCGAAATGTTCACTCTCTCATCACTGCAATCGTACGCGATTATCCCGGTTATCGATACAGAATAGTGCATGACCAGCAATATAGCAATCATTAGGAAAACAAATCCCATCTTATTGTCCAGGGCTGACGAAGTGTGCGTGGATACCCCTTCCTAGATTAAACATCGGTTATTTGTGATGAGGAAAAACAATCAGTACAATCAAACGATTCAGATTAACAACTAAAAGTGAAAAAAAATTTCACTACATAGGTCGTCTAGTGTCAATCTGGGCCAAAGATAGACAAACAATTATATTATTGATTTAGCTTGAAGAGAGTTTACCCCGGTCTCTTCAAGTAGCGACACTCCTCTGATTTGCTCAATAGCACTCTCATTATCACAACTTTCTTTCATGTTCGTCCACAGTCATTCTCCTTCTCGAATAATACATTCACCCAACTCATCGATTCCACTCTCCGTCGTTCAGTTCTTATTTACTTATTCGTTCTGTTACATTCACTCACAGGTTTAGTCGATCTGGTTCTCTTGTATGAATTTTTCGATTGTAGGCCGTTTTTTGGCGATTTTCAAAAAAATTACAAAAATTGACGATTTGACGTATTCTACACCTTTGCCAAAAATTGGATGTACAAAATCATTAATTTGAAAATATTCACAAATCCAATATCATTCATAATTCTCATCAGTGAAACTCCTGCCAGAGACTTGCGATTACTATGCATTCAAACCGTCTCTCCATATTGTATATAAAATGTGTCTAAAGAAAACACAATACTTACCTACGAGAATCACAGAAAACAAAATCAAAAATTAAGAACCAGGAAAATTGATGGGACAGCATTATTTTTCAGAACTTCCAAGAAGATTAATATAGTAATCCACTGAAATATTCACTACAAATTACAAGGATTGTAATCATTTCTTTTGAGAGCTACCACCCATTTCTCTTTCAACTCTTGATCTTCCGGAAATCTATAAGAGGCAATGGATAATTTTTCGTGAAGAATGATATGAGAAATAATATTTCACCTATGGAATTCCAAGTTAAGTTCTCTTTTATATCTGTTGAAGCAGTTAACACTGAACAAAATGAGGGCATTATGCAAGATGAATAAAAACCCTGGTGTGTTGACTAATACCTAATAGATTGTAAGCAAATTTTCTCGACTTTTCGCTATCTTGATTTTGATCAATTTCAACTGAAGGGATGCCTTCGAGAGTTTACCAGCGAGGCGCACCTTACGTGATTTTAATTTAATCTGTGATGCCATGATATCCGTCTGATCGACGACCATTCGATTATTTATAGATTTATAGGTTGTTTATTTCATGGTCTCATGTTTTGTATGCAATTCCTTGCTTTCTTGAGAAATGCTAGAAGTTATGTTTTCATCACATTTTGACTAATTATTAGGTATTCCTTTTGCTTTCAATTTGATGAAAAATAAATCAAAAACTCAGTGATTGTGATGTGATTTTGAATCTTCCGAAACAATAGTTGTGAGTGAAACTGGAAAGTATTGATATCTTATCTTTCTACTTTCTGAGGAACTGAAGACAGGTAAGGACTTTTTTCTTCATAGTGTAAAAAAATGCAATTTTAATGTGATTACGAGCCGATGATATGAGGGATAAGTAATACCTACACGTTACAGGAGCGTTTTATTTTGAGCTTTGTAAATCGGTTCATAATAAATCTAACTATCACTATGAAATCAAATACAAGAACAGCAGCGATAAACACTTAAAAAGAATATAAACAAGAAAAACATAAAAAAAAAACAAGAACTAGGCACAAGATTTTGAATATTAAAGGAACTTTCAAATGCATTCAAATTCAATTCAAACTGTCAAACATTTCAAAAAAATTAATAGCTTTTTATTAGACGAACTTGACCTTACGTATTTTGTATACTGCTAATTCTATTGGTGAACGAAAGATCCCGCAAGAGTTTATCCAATGAGACCGCCGGTATCGAAAATCAAATTACTCGTAAGCTGCCGCCTCAATGAAAATGTACCCTTAGAAAATCGCATTTGTATCACCACCTCAACACCACCTACCGTAAAAAAATGTGAGTTTACTCTTCGATTTCTCAGGTCGAGAGAAATTGGCTGAACAAAAGCATATCGGTCAACGCACCAGGGTTTTTATCCATCTTGGCATTATGAATGTTTATGGATTGAGTAACACACAGTTCAAAAGCGGTAACTATTTGAAGAACAAACATTTGACAAAAATTTAAATAATGTCATGATGACATAAAATATGTCAAGCATTTCAATCTTGCTTTGGCTGCTCTCATTCCTTTCTCATTGGTGGAGTGAGAGAAATTCACCAACTCAAATAACCAATCGGACACATGAGAATAGAGATTCTGACAATCTGACAGCGAGAGATTTTGATTAAAAGAAATCATCAACTACACACTACACTTGAAGCATTCCATCTTGAGGTGTTATCAATCAACTTAATATCATCGTTCTGTGTTTGTTAACAAATAACGTTTCTTTGTTCCTTTTTATATGTATTTGAGAAATTCCACATTCATTTCAAACGTTATTTGTATATTGTATAGAAAATAATCATTTTAACACCCAAAATGACATGTTATATTCAGTATCCCGTAAATTTTGCGCCACAACAATTACACACCCCGAGCACAGAATGAAGGTCACAGAGATTTGACCCTTGAGAACAAAGAATTGACATTTAAGATTTAAGTGTCTCTGCTGTATGGCTATATGGTCACAGCTTATGGTATACTGGGCTCAGGCAAAGAATATTTACGTTTACACGAACAAGAAGCAAATCTTACGAATTTGACAAATACACCCTGAATGCGCATGTTTACCAGCAATGTCATTCGGCAGTCGGTCATTGGTCAGTCATACTAAAAACCAACTACTGGTATTTCTTGTCTAGTAGTTTATTGGTTCATTGCTGGTAGTCATGCGTAGTCGCAACATAAATAGTTTGGAGGTCATGAAATTTTGTAGTGGTGGGTACCACACGATTAGCGGCAACTGACGCTTCTTGTTCGTGTATACGTGAATGTTCTTTGGCTCGGGCTTTGGTTTGGTCATTTGGTCACAGAACACCCTAACTACTGTAGTTAGGGTGTTCTGTGGTTTGATGCTGTGCTGTGGTAGTGTGGTGTGGCGTGTGGCATCAAGGACAGTAAACTATTATAAAGGATGGCCCAGTTCCCTATACTGCAATGTTATCCTGTCAACTGACGTCACCACGATTCCTTCCGTAGTCTATATGTACATTTCGTGATGCAGTGGAACTAATATGACGAAGTTTGAGCTACTCTAACGAAGCGACTGTTGTCAATTGCCATCAATAATGCCATGCCATATGCTTGCCATCTTTTATTTACTTGAAATAATTGTCTATGCTTGAAACTTTTTGGTAGATATTCGAACTTGTGAAAAGTGTACTTAATATATATTATTTTTTTCTAGGTAAGTGTGACTATCAATAATAAAACAAAACATTAGTATTGTGAATTGTTTTTGGTTATGTTTACGGAATCGCGATGACGTCAATGACAGCATAATGAAATTGGCGAATCGGGCCATCCTCTGTGAAAATAGTTTACTATCCTTGGTGTGGCGTGGCTCTGAGGTGTCTGAGCCATAGATATCTAAGTACATATATATAATATGATTTCTATGGTCTGAGCTCTAGCCAAAGAATATTTACGTATACACGAACAAGAAGCGCATCTGACAATTCGACAAATACACCCTGAGTGCGCATGTCTACCAGCAGTGTCAGCATTTTACAGTCGGTCAGTCATATCAACAAACAAGTACTGGTGTTTCTTGTCGAGTAGTTTACTGGATTACTGTTTTTGCTGGAAGTCTTGCGTACTCGTAACAAAAATAGTTTGGAGTTTTGGAGGTCATGAAATATGGTAGTGGTGGGGACCACAGGAATAGCGGCTGTGTAGCGGCAAGTGACGCTTCTTGTTCGTTATACGTGAATCTTCTTTGCTCTAGCTTGGCATAACGACATACAACATAAGGGCACTTCATACTCTAGGGTACAAACAAGTTTTTCCCGTATACCATGGCATATGCAAATACCTCACATGGACCGTAGACACCTTACCAGTATCATACGAATGAGAACAGGACATTGTAGCAGCAAATGGCATCTATTTCGAATAGGTATTCATGATGACCCATACTGTGAATGCGGACAACCGCAAACCATTAATCATATTTTTCTTGAATGCCCCATAAATGCTATACCGAATTATGATATTGACTACACTTTTATTAAATGTGGCATACCTTCCCCCTCTTGATATGTTTACTGTTTCAAGTAACCCAATCATCAAGGAGATCATACATTATATGCGACATAACCATATTAACCTCTGAGCTATTATATAAGGGAAATTATACCTTAGTTCCTGCCCTCACACCATCATCCACTGTGAATCCTGTGCCTACCTATCTCTATTCTGTTCACCGTACTAATATACCTTTCAGCACCTTCGACTACAGGCTTGGACACATATAATCATTCAATTGCACATAAACCGAAATACAAACCATTATACCTGCAAGTAACGAATATTGTTGGAACATTTCGACAGTTAATATTCGGATATAGGATTGCACAAGCAAGATAACCTATATCCCAGGAGAAAGCTTGGGACATAACAGATTGTTATGTAACAAGTCCATTGGTCAACTGCGCCTGCCCAAAGGAAGCAACGACCACCCAAACGTAAAAGAAGAAGAAGAAGCTCTGACTCTGACACTCTGACCACAGAACACCTATCTACACAGAAGCGCAACTGAAGTGTTCCGACCGAATCGAAAGCTTGGCTTGTATATTGTCAACCTCATATTTGTGTTGTTAGGGTGTTATAAAATTTTCGAACAATAATTATCAATCTCCTTGGGTTATTACTACTGATAAATTTTATTAATATCGGATGAAAGCATGATCAGAGTAGTTTTAAACGTTCGTTCCTGCAAAATTCAGTTGATTACTCTAAAACTATTTGAACATTAAATAGCTGCCTACACCACTTTTCTATCTACTTTTTTTTAAAGGTGCAAAAAACAGTAAGCCTATTCACTGAAATTATTTTGGTAATTATCCAAATTCTCCGTTTATATTTGTTGAGAATAAGGGAATGTAGATTGCTGATCAACAAAGCATTTAGACGAATTTGATAGGGGAACTGTAAGTTCTAAATTATTAAGACCTTCCTAGGGTCGTATCTTCAAATGGAATTAAAACTGCCCCAATTTCAGTTCAGAAGCAGAAATGCTCAGTCTAGAAAGTTTACAAAGGTGTATCACTTGAACTTATATCAACCGACAGTTTGAATTTACCGCCAAGAAATGACATTATACAAGCCAAGCTTTAAATCAAGGTTACGAAAAATTGACCCCAAAAGATCAAAGGGACCGCCTTCAAGTTGCGCTTCTGTGTAGATAGGGTGTTCTGTGCTCTGACCTCTCTGACAGACTACAGGCTACAGGCTCAGTGCTCGGTGCTCGTGCTCAGTTGCTTTTGTAAAGGGCTTGTCCGTAAATGAATGATTATCGATCATATAGTTGTGTTGTCATTGTATTTTCTGGTGAACTCTCTCTACCTTGTATTCGCGACTGATTTCATACATTACGTTGACGATGGATCTATCAAGTATCTTGCCAGCTCCCGTTCAACCCATTTGGGACCGTGATGATGAGCGAAGAAAGAAGGCGGCACTGAAACCCGCTATGTCTCTTGTAAGTGCTCATAGTATTGCTCCTCCCTATGGCCAGAGAAGAGGCTGGGTCCCTAGGAATGTTACTGATTATGGAGATGGTGGAGCTTTCCCTGAAATACATGTTGCTCAATATCCTTTAGAAATGGGTCGAAAGACAGACTCAAACTCAAATGCATTGGCTGTGCAACTGGGTGCTGATGGAAAAGTGAAATATGATGTGATAGCCAGACAAGGTCATTCTAAAGACAAAATAGTATACTCTAAGTTATCTGATTTGCTACCAACTGAAATTGTATCAGAAAACGACCCCAGTTCTGAAAGACCTGATCAAGAGGAAATTGACGAAATAACAGAACGTACAAGACAAGCTCTCATGAAAGTCACAAATTCTAAAATTGCAGCAGCCATGCCTGTGAGAGCAGCTGAGAAGCTAGGACCTGCTGAATTCATAAGATATACTCCCTCTCAACAAGGAGCTGCATACAATTCTGGGGCCAAACAGAGGGTTATTCGGCTTGTAGACGCCCAAGTTGATCCCATGGAACCACCTCGGTTCAAAATAAATAAAAAAATTCCCAGAGGTCCACCTTCTCCTCCTGCTCCAGTTTTGCACAGCCCCACCCGCAGGGTCACTGTTAAGGAACAAAAAGAGTGGAAAATTCCTCCATGTATATCGAATTGGAAAAATGCAAAAGGCAAGTAATCAGTTTAGTATTATTGGTAGGAGTCTGTTGATTTACACCCAAATATTTTGACAAAAAATGTTTTTCTTACTCAAGAATTCTGTATATTAATGCACAGAATAAAAATTTGAATTGAAAATGCTGTGCTATCCCTTTCTTATATATATATATATATGTGATGCGTTGTTTTTTCGGGTTTCATTCCGTGTTCTGTGGTTTTGATCCTCTAAAGGATAATTCTCACAACGTTTCGGCAAAGTCTCATTTGCCATCTTCTAGGTGATGTCTTGAGTTTCGATCTCCGAACTCCGAAACTCAAGACATCACCTAGAAGATGGCAAATGAGACTTTGCCGAAACGTTGTGAGAATTTATCCTTTAGAGGATCAAAACCACAGAACACGGAATGAAACCCGAAAAAACAACGCATCATACTTCGTCCGTGAGAATCTTCATGCTAACATATATATATATATTATTCTATATATATATATATATATATATATATATATATATATATATATATATATATATATATATGTAGAAATTGATGTTTTCACGGATCTTCGATATGCAAGTTGAATTTTTCTGGGTTTTTTATCCGTTGACGGATAAAAAACCCAGAAAAATTCAACTTGCATATATATATATATATATATATATAAGGTTTTTTCTGTTTTTCCAGAATATTATGAACTGAATACTCCCATTTTTGTTTGTTAGGTGCCCTTCACACCTCAATCCTCTTCAATACATTTCTTTATCTCAATTTCATACTATGAAACTCAAATTGAAATTCAATGACAATTTGCAAACTCTGAAATTTTTTTGGGGTTTTGAATCAAGTTTTATAATGGAAATCGTTCAAATTCAAGAATATAGTCGTCAAGAAAGATAGTCGATATATAATAATAAATAGTTCATCTACATATTTTTATTGTACCATGATTATGCCTACATTGTGTCACTCTCCAAGCATCGACTCAAAGAAGATGAGCTAATCTATTCAAAGGATTACACACCTATCGCTAGATATTTCAGAACAACATCAACACATGGAGATACTGCTGTTTTCATCAAAGATTCAATAGCATATTCACATTTTCGACATACTTGATATGGTTTTAGAGAAACAATTCGAATGTTCAATTACAACAAAAAAATATATATTCCATTAATGATGCACTGGCTGAAGGACCCAGATCGATAGCTGTTTGGTCGTTTTGTAAAATGAATAATTGGAAAATATATTTTATATATATATATATATATATTTATATATATATATATATATATATATATTTATATATATATATATATATATATATATATATATATATATATATATTCGGAAAAACCTCATTGAATGAAACTTGATCTTGGCGTTGTAAACTCTCATCAGAATTTTCCTTTCTGCTATTTCTACACAATCTCACATTAGTAAGTTTTTTTAACATGTTTTTAGTGTTAGTTTCAACATATTGTTATCAGATTTCTTCAAAAAGAAAATAAAGATTTTCGAGAGCTTGACAATTTAATACAGTGGTTGAATATGTTGACATTTTCAAGAATATTACTGCTCCTACTGTGTGCTAGCAACTGTCGCTTGAAAGACTTCTTCCAATCTTTATAATTGTTTTTTTTTATTTGGCAACATCGCATGTTAGACGTCGATCGCCTCTACCACTAGCAGTAGGACTACAATCAATCGAAAAGTTTGGATAGTATTGCTCTAAAGCGATTATACAATTCTTTTGTAGAAGAGTCCTCTGCTACTCCAATCAACCGTTTCTCAACATAGAAATGTTCGGATATATTGTGGAATATTTAGGGAAAAAGGAAAAAGGCTGAGGATTTTGAGTATAAATGCTCGATATCCTGTAGCCTGCCAGGACAGTTTTATATGGCGAAACTCCTTGATACATGAAGAAATGAGAATATGTTATGATGACGGTGCTCATTAATCTTGGTTGTTGGGAGATAGTGGTTATATGCAACAGCCATGGTTAATGGCTCCAGTTGACAATGTTTTCCTGATTCTCCAGAAGACAGATATAATCAAGCTCACGCATCTTCTAGAAATTCATTTGAAAGATGTAATGGGGTATTGAAGACTCGATTTAGATGTCTTCTTGGTGAAAGAAAACTGATATATAGCCCAGCAAACGTGGGAAATTCAGCAGTTGCATGTGCAGTGTTACATAGTATTTGTAAAGCTGCAAATGAATATCTTGAAGCCCCAGATCAATTAAATATTCCAGTGACAGATCAACCAAATATTGGAAACCCAGTTAGAGGTTTAGCCAATTCACCAGGAAATGAGGGAACAGAAATGAGAAATAGGTTGATTTATAGATATTTTAGATAGATATTTTTTATTTGTTGAAAAAGTATAAGAAAACAAGACAGTAATACATTAATTTGAACATTAAATACATACAAATTGTAAATACACTAACACATTACATAGGTAAACAAATAAACAAGTAACCCACAGAGCTTAGGCTGTCCGTGGTGGTTGAAAATAATTTGTTTCATTATCATGTGTCGATCTACAAGTTGACATGCAAAATTGTGTATAGCTGTACGTGAAAGATTTGGGCATATATTGATGTAAAACATAAACATATAAACAAGGTAAATCAATTGATCGAAATATGGAGTACTATAATGGTAAAGAGGATATGTATAAATGAAATAGAAACCATAACTATAAGAAATAATCAGAATAAAATTTTTCATATCAATAATTCGACTGATTTCTTTTCTTCCATGTGATGTCACCATTTTTATCTTTCAAAAGGATTTCAATGGCAGTGCTATCGCCTATCTGAGTGATTTGATGAGTGAAATCTGAAGATTTTGTCAAATATATTACTGTACCATCATTTTTATTGAGAGTACCGAAACTATAGATCAGGTCATAACCTGTTAAAGCAAATCTCTCAAAATTAGGCATATACCAAGTTTCTGTCAAAACAATACATGAGAAATCTTCTTTTAATTGGCTCAAGAATACTTCTAATTGTTCGAAATTTTTTGATAAACTTCTAATGTTTTGATGCAGAGTTTTTTTCTGATTTGTGATAGTATTATAGTTTTGTATATTTTGTTAGGAATTCAAAATAATTATAGTCTCTTATGAATTGATTCATTTCCAGAGTATTTCAATTGATATTTGAAAAATATAATTATTATAAGGCCGATATGAACCTGCACAAGGAAGTATAATAAGATATTAGTAATTAGTAAAAAAGTTCAGTGGCGAGAAACATTTTCAAAATTCAATTCTTACGTTAATTAATTGACTAATTGAACTTGTTCTATCCGAAAGAACTGTTTCTCAATAGGCGCAGCAACTTTTCGGGGGTAGACTGAAAATCTGCCCTTCTACACTTGTATAGATTCTAATTCGTGATGTATCAATTAACGATTAACTTACCGCAATGGTGATACAATTTTTCACCATTAAAATATGTAAACAAGCAAGGAACCATACCAAAATTTGCATACATAAAAATAAAGATCATGATTCAACATTCAACAATCACGAATTGCCCATAATACGATCTGTCTCACTCTCATTTTTTTTAAATGACATTCGTGAAGATTAAATCGCGCGTAGAAGGGATTCTATAAGGGAGGGGCGGGGTAAGAGGTTTCCAACTAATTATCAGTAGAAACGTAAATCAGAGTGCCGACCTCAAGCAGGTGATCGTCAGAATTCTATTCTGAATATTCGATTGATCGCAGTCCCACCACAGTTCCTTAAGCAAAATCGAGAGAGAACAGAATCCTCATTTATAGAATAATTAAATATAAAATGAATATATTGTTTTGGAATGGCAGATTTGAGAAATTATGAACATTTCCACACAGTGAATGATATCTCTATGTGGCGATTCGACATCTGAAATAAACCCACAAATTTCAAAAGTCAATGTGGAGCTTACAGAGGGGATTGAGGAATTAGAAAATTTCTCCTCCAGTTATTTGACCGTGGACGCGTTCCAGTTAGGTGAAAAACATTCCTTTGGATTCTAATTATACACCTACCCTTCAAAAAGTCATTGTCGGTACTCCAGGTCTGGTACACAGGGATATAAGAAATTCGGATTTTTTTTCCAAGTTATTTGGGGGACACGTTCGAGTTAGGTGAAAAACATTGATTTCGATTCTAATTATGCACCAACACCTTCGGAAGTCATTATCGGGCTCCAGGCCGGGTACAGAGGGGTTTGAAAAATTAGAAATTTTTTCCTCAATTTATTTGGGGCACGCGTTCTAATTGGTGAAAAACATTCGTTTCGATTCTAATTATACACCAACACTTTCAAAATTCTTTGGCGGGGCTCCAGGTCGGGTACAGAGGGGTTAGAAGATTTTCTAAAATTTTTCTTCAAGTTATTTGGAGAACGCGTTCTAGTTAGGTGAAAACACATTCATTTCGATTCTTATATACACCTACACCTTCAAAAGTAATTGTCGGGGCTCTAGGTCGGGTACATAGGGGTGAGAAAAATTCGAAAAATTTTCCCCATGTTATTCGAATGTGGCACGCGTTCTAGTTAGATTAAAAACATTCGTTTCGATTCTAATTATACACCATCACTTTCAAAAGTCATTGTCGGGTCTCTAGGTCGGGTACAGAGGGGTTTGAAAAATTTGAAATTTTTTCCTCGAAGTTATTTGGGGCACCAGTACTAGTTAGGTGAAAAACATTCGTTTCAATTCTAATTATACACCAACACTTTCAAAAGTCATTGTCGGAGCTCCAGGTTAAAAAAATTCGCAAAGTTCTCCCCAAGTTTCTTGGCCGTGGCACGCGTTCAAGTTAGGTGGAAAACATTCGTTTCGATTCTAATTATACACCAATACTTTCAAAATTCATTGTCGGTGCGCCAGGTCGGGTACAGAGGGGTTTGAAAAACATTCGTTTCGATTCTATTTATACACCGACACTTTCTCATGTTATTTGTGGCACGCGCTCTAGTTGGATGAAAAACATTCATTTCGATTCCGATTATACACCTACACTTTCAAAACTACTTGTCAGGGCTCCAGGTCGGGTAAATAAGGGTTAGAAAAATTCCCTCAAGTTATTTGGCCGTGGCACGCGTTCTAGTTGGGTGAGAAACATTCATTTCGATTCTGTTTATACATCTACACCTTCAAAAATCATTGTCGGGGCTCCAGGTCGGGTACAGAGGGGTAAGAAAAAATAGAAAAAATTTCCCCAAGGTATTTGACCGTGGCACGGGTTCTAGTTAGGTGAAAAACATTCATTTCGATTCCAATTATACACCTACACTTTCAGAAGTAATTGTCAGGGCTCCAGGTCGGGTACAGAGGGGTTTGAAAAATTCCCCCAAATTAATTGGCCATGGTACGCATTCTAGTTGGGTGAAAAATATTCATTTCGATTCTATTTATACACCTACACTTTGTAAAGTCATTGTTGGGGCTCCAGGTCTGGTACAGAGGGATAAGAAAAAAATAGAAAAAATTTCCCCCAAGGTATTTGACCGTGGCACGGGTTCTAGTTAGGTGGAAAACATTCATTCGATTCTAAATATACACCAACACTTTCGAATGTCATTGTCGGAGCTCCAGGTCGGGTTCAGAGGGGTTTGAAACACTCGAAAATTTGTCCTCATGTTATTTGAGGCACGCGTTCTAGTTGAAATAAAAACATTCATTTTGATTTCAATTATACACCTACACTTTAAAAAGTGATTGTCAGGGCTCCAAGTCGGGTACAGAGAGGTCAGTAAAATTCGAAAAATTTTCCCCATGTTATTTGTCCGTGGCACGCTTTCTAGTTAGGTGAAAAACATTTGTTTTGATTCTAATTATACACCAACAGTTTCAAAACTAATTGCCAGGGTTCCAGGTGGGGTGCAGAGGGGTCAGAAACATTTTTCCCGTTATTTGACCGTGGCATGCGTTTTAGTAAAGTGAAAATCATTCGTTTCGATTCTAATTATACACCAACACTTAAAAATTTTCTCCATGTTATTTGACCGTGGCACGCGTTCTTGTTAGGTGAAAACATTCGTTTCGATTCTAATTGTACACCAACACTCTCAGAAGGTATTGTCAGGGCTCCAGGTCGTGTACAGAGGGGTCAGAAAAATTCGAAAAATTTGCATCGAATTTTTCTAACCCCTCTGACCTGAAACCCCGACAATGACTTTTGAAATGTGTGGGTTCATTTCAGACGAAAATGACTGTCGAATCACCACATACAGTCTGTGGAAATGTTCATAATTTTCAAACCTCATATTCCATGCCAATATATCCATTTCCTATTTTATTATTTTATGTAGTGAAAATCCTGTTATCTTTGGATTTTGCTAAAGGAACTGGTGGTAGAGGCGTGGCTGATTTCACAATCGTTCTTTTGTTGATTTCTCCATGCTTTTCTATCTCGATAGCTTCCCTAATTTGGCGTGTTCTGAAATGGTTCACTTGCGCTAGTTGTTTAGCTACTTTGGAATCTATTTTGTAATCCGTCTGGTGGTGGTGTTGGAAGAGACCGGAAGATGTTTGTTTTGTCCTTATGTGCTTTCTGTGTTCCTGCACTCTAGCTGACTTTCTTTCATTCACCTGGCCTATATATTGCTGATCATAGTCTCGGCATGTGATGCTACACTCCTTGATTTTCGAGGGGGTTCCTGTCCTTTAGTCTCGGTAAGCAAGACGAAATGGTCCTTCGAGATTTGAAAGTGGTTCTTATATTTCGTCTTCTCATTATTCTTCCAATTTTGTCTTTTATGGAAGGTGTCACGGACTTTTTAGGTTCCTGAGGGTCTTTACTAGTTTGTTTTGGTTTGTTTTGTGCGTGGATTCCCCTTCTGATTAAATTTGTTCCGTAGCCATTTTGACGTAGTGCTCTGTTAGTTCTGCTTGTCTGTTATTTGTTTCTGTTAGACGGAAACATCAGGTCATCAGTGTATTGACTATTGGGTAGTTGTATGGGGTGGTGATGGGATTCGGCGTGTAGGTATCGAATCCCAATTACGACAAATCAACGGATAAACTCCCAGAATAACAACTTCGCATATTCAACCATCCGTGAAAACCTTCATTGTAACATAGTACACCTCTACGGAAAGGAAACCTTCAAAAAGTTCTGACAGTTTGAGAGACACAGATCCAGAACTTCAGCAATTGCCAGTGACATAATTTTCATGATGAGATGCCGCAGCCGATACCAACCTGTTCAAAACTCTACCACCACTGAAAAAAAAAAACAAATATATCCTGAATCATGCGAGTCTATCGCTGTTACGCGAACACATAAAAAAGAAACGCAGACTGTGGTTGGATTTGGTGCTTACTAATATCGATGTACTTTATTGAGAGGGTTTATCTGCAACCTCCACTTACTGAACCAATCTTCGACATCTTGAAGCCATTGAATAGAATTTTTCTGGATCCGTGGTCTGAAATTAGTGCTGTGTCATCTGCACACTGCAAAATGTAAGTCTTGGTGTTTCTTCAATTTAGATTTGATTCTATACCTTGAAATTCAGCAGTTTGAATTATACAATAGTGGTGATAGAGGAGAGCCTTGTGGTACTCCTTGTATGACTAAGAAATCTTTGAAAAAATCTGTCTATCTTGACTTTCATTTTTCTTGTAGTAAGAAAACTTCTGATCAGATGAATCATTCACGATGGGAGTGCCATCTGATGCAGGAGAAAGTAGTCCCTTGTGCCATATACTGTCATAAGTTTTTTTGATACCTTGAAAAGGGCACTGGATGATTCATTATTAATTTTTGCAGTTCGAATATTAGACGTCAAAATTGCCAGAGGATGAAGGTTAGAACACTTTGTCCTGAATCCGAATTGGTATGCTGGAATGATATTTCAAACCATTTATGACAGTCTGCTTCTGACGATTTTTTCTAGCAGGTTTTCCAATGCAGGTAGCAGTGTGATTGGTCAATGATTGTTAGCTTTTTAGTGGTCCGTGTTTGACTTAGGAATCACAATGACCGTTCCTCTTTTCCAGTTGTTAAGAGAATAACTATTGGTTATTGATACAGAAATTGAAAAATTCATCATTCTGAGATGTATATCATAGTTCAGTTTTTACAATATTTGCCATGTAATGTCATGAAAACCGGGAGCAGTTTTTTTTTGAATTGTAGGATATTGAAATATACTTCAAATTGTGGAATTCCTTCAAATTTTTTCCCAAATATGCTTGTCTATTTTTTTGTTGTATTACTGGTATTGCATGACTAGTTTTGTGAGAGGAACACTTGTCGATTTTATGCCAATAATTACGCCCAAATTCGCGATTTATGTTTGAACAAGTTTCCAGCCATTCATTGGAATTATATTGATGAATAGGGGCGTGTCAACTTATTTCATCTTGAAAAGATGTTTACTCAGATTGCGGTGTTCAGTTGCGCTCCCCACCAGTACGCGAAGATTTTATCTGGTCATTACTTGATATTTTCCTGCAGTTTTCTTGTTGGGGTGTGACAAAAGAAGTCCAATCAAATAAACTTTTTTCGTAAAATTTCTGCCTACCCGAAAAGTAGCTGTGGATTCCGGCAGACACATGTGTCCCTATTATCCCCTAAAGTTTGCGCCAGATTCTGTCCGTGCGTTTAGCAACAATTAGCGGTTGAATGCCGGAAAACATTATTTTTTTTGTTTTTTGCTTATATAATGGAAACTATTGGTCGGATCGAAAAAAAGTTGAATTGAAAATTGTAGATAATTGAAAAATCTATCGATTAGCGTTGGCCCAATTTCGATATTCTGATTTGTTGCTTAACTATTGCGATCGGAATTTGAAAAAAGGCGTTTTTTCCATTACTCTATTAAAAAATGTTGGAATGCATTTGGGGGTTGCGACTGTGAATTTGGGAAGCTTTCAACTAGAAGAAACCACAGTTTCAATTCGGTTGGAAAACAATTGATAGGTTAGCAACAATCTAATTTGTTATTAAAAAAAGTGTCCCACTAGATTGTTATTTCTTGCCCTACGGATAATCGTAGAGCAATGAACGAAACGGTTCAAAAATGGCGTCAAAAAAACAACGTTTTTCAAACTAAAAAACAATTAGGAAAAAATGGTCGTATCAAAATGCGACAAAATGCATGGGAAAGCTGCTATTTTTCTACGAATTTTGACAACCTTACTTTTGTTCCACGATAATTAGGAGCGAAGATAACACTTTTTATCATTTAGTTTCCCCTCCATTTGTTTATTTATATGAAGCAACGAGACCTCGACGACTGCACAGAGCAAGAGTCATATTATCCATAGGAACCAGCAGAATTTGTTTTTCACAATTATTTATCATATTTATTGATAGGAGCATTGGAGGTTCTTCCGGGGGCCCTATTCTCGAGAGCCGAATGAATACGCTCGTGATGTTCTATCGCAGTTCATCATACGCATTCCATATCGCTCTAAGTTATTCTGAACGATTCGTTCGTCGAGTCTCGAGTGAAATGAACTGATCAGAGCCCAAAAGGACCTCGCTGTCTGTATCTCAGGAACTACTGGACGGATTTTTTTTTTATTTCTACTAGTGCATCGATATATAAATGAATATCACTATGGCTTGCCCGGATTGTTTTCGGAAATCCTTCAAATCCCAAATAATTCAATTTTCACCCTGGAAATTTAATGAATAGATATATTTTTTGGAAGTTTAATAACGTTGTGACATAGGAAGTGAATATTGACGTAGGATAGGATTGTTTCGTAGAAGGATTGAATAAGTAAAATGTATATTGCATTTGTAAATATTCACATTTCCTTACTTTACATACATTTAAAGCATTTGTGAACTCCCATTACAATTTTGGTCTCTTATTTGCGATAACATATTCAATTTCGCTCGCATCGCTCTCATGCTCATCACTTTCACTGTCAAGCACACATTCTCCAGATTCATTCGAACTGTAGCTTTTTACCGTAACATTTGTTTCATCAAAAAAGATAGTATGCTCGTCCGAAAATTCTTGATCAATCTTTAGGATTTCAACACATTTTTTTCAACGTTCGTGCATGTTTCACCATGACAACAATGACACATACTCGTGCATAGCAGTCCATGTTTTCTACATCCTGAGAATCTTCAATAAAATGTTATTCTCCATAAGTGCTACAGATTGTTCACCCTTTAATAACATGATGCAACAATGCAATCTCCTAATCATCAGAAATGACCTGGATCTCTTAATGACCAGTCGAAAGGATATTAGAGCTTGTATATTTCAATTGTATCTTATAATTGTCTTGTACATGTATTCTCTTTTTCATTTTAATGTGTTGAATACCTAGAACGCTCTTAACACTATTTCTCTGGGAATATCGTTATGACTTCTTTTATAGTAGTATTGTCATTCTCTGTTTAGCACAAGGTAGATTTTAAGTATCCTTACATGTTAGTACTGTAAAATGTGTTTGTAAGTGAATCCAAAATATAATGTAATAAAGTTTGAACATTAGTTATATCTGAATCATACTACTAGCGAAACATTTTTGACCTATAGATGTAATTGAAATTATGTATAATGAATGAATTACCTTACCTTTTTAGGAAATCAAAAATGGAATATTCTCACGTGAACTATCACAAGAATCCACACTGCAATAGGTACGGTGAGAAGTCAGCTTAACAATAATACATGTTCAAATCACTACCAAAATAAAAGTTCAAATGGAATGTTTATTTCGCGCACTCAGTATAACCGGCCGGAACGATACAAACTGTTCAATCGAGGACACTCTGTACAGTAGTATTAACATGGAAATCACACTCTTCTGAAAGAAACAAACGAGAATTTCTGGGGGCAGATGCCGCCGTATTGGTTCATTTCGTCATTTGCCAAGTATCTGAAATGCCTGATAGGACCTGACTAACCTAACGGAGACAGAATAAACATGTGAATAGATGAATGTTAATGGACATTTTCAGTTACAAGCTGTAAATATTCAAAGAATGATGTTGCACATAAATGGGTCAAAAATCTTAATATTGAATAACATTTGTAAAAATATCAATTGGAAAGGAGATGAGCCGTGCTTTATTCATTTTCGAACGTCAGAGAAAACTTGCTTTCTCTGTCTAAGGTAACATTTGACATCGTATTATCAGAGTGAAATTTGAAATGAACGAATAATTCACTACATTTGCAGCGTAAAAATTGAATTATTTGTGATTTGAGGGATTTCCGAAAACACACCCGGTAATCCATAGTGATATTCGATCATATCTCGATGCACTATTGAAAATAAAAAAAAACAAAATCCGTCGAGTAGTTCCCGAGACACAGACAGCGAGGTCATTTTGGGCTTTGATCAGTTTATTTCACGCAATGCATTCGACGGCCGCTTACCGCTAGATCGTTCTCTCCGGCTTCCCCCTCCACACGGCACGTTGAACGGTCCCGGAAGAACCTCCAATGCTCCTATCAATAAATATGATAAATAATTGTGGAAAACAAATTCTGCTGGTTGCTATGGATAATATGACTCTTGCTCTGTGCAGTCGTCGAGGTCTCGTTGCTTCATATAAATAAACAAATGGAGGGGAAACTAAATGATAAAAAGTGTTATCTTCGCTCCTAATTATCGTGGAACAAAAGTAAGGTTGTCAAAATTCGTAGAAAAATAGCAGCTTTCCCATGCATTTTGTCGCATTTTGATACGACCATTTTTTCCTAATTGTTTTTTAGTTTGAAAAACGTTGTTTTTTTGACGCCATTTTTAAAGCTATCACATTGAAAAAATCGATTTTCCAAAAACGATAATTTGTACTTCAACTCTTTGACTATCCAAAAACTTTTCGTTCATTGCTCTACGATTATCCATAGGGCAAGAAATAACAATCTAGTGGGTCACTTTTTTTAGTAACAAATTAGATTGTTGCTAACCTATCAATTGTTTTTCAACCAAATTGAAACTGTGGTTTCTACTAGTTGAAAGCTTCCCAAATTCATAGTTACAACCCCCCAAATGCATTTCAACATTTTTCAATAGAGTAATGAAAAAAACGCCTTTTTTCGAATTCCGAGAGCAATAGTGAGGCAACAAATTAGAATATCGACATCGGGTCAACGCTAATCGATAGATTTTTCAATTATCTACAACTTTCAATTCAACTTTTTTTCGATCCGACCAATAGTTTTCATTATATAAGCAAAAAACAAACAAAAATAATGTTTTCCGGCATTCAACCGCTAATTGTTGCTAAACGCACGGACAGAATCTGGCGCAAACTCTAGGGGATAATAAGGACACATGTGTCTGCCGGAATCCACAGCTACTTTTCGGGTAGGCAAAAATCGTCATTTTGGGCTCTTGAACAGTTAATTTGATTGGATTAAAGCTCCCTTCAGAGAGCTATCTAGGTCTTCACTCTTTGACTGCTCGTAGAATTCTACGATCTTGCTAATAATTTCCGTTTCGAGTGTACTTTTATGAGGTCCGTTAGCGCAAATAGTTGTTGGAGGGACAAGGTCCGGCGTACCGGAGACTCAGCGCCTTCTTGGCCCCAGTCCATCCAAAATTCGGTTTCTGGAGTACAATTATGTTATGGTTGCTTTCTTGGAAATGATTAATCAGGTGTTTTTAGGAGTGTAGCAGCTATTTAGGTTCGCATATAATATATTAGGGTGCGTGATTGTTCAGAGAAATATTGCTCCATTTATAGGTTCTGTTGGAGAGTTTGAGTCGGGAATATCTAAATCAAGCATAAAGATGAAAGCTCTATTCGCTCCTGGGAAAGTTACTTGAGTGACTATGTTGTATTCTTTACTGAATCTCCGGTTGAGTTTTTGCAGGAGTTCTTATCTATTGTTATTTTTTGTCTTGGTGAGTAATATTGGGAAATGTCCCAATTATTGTTCTGATTTCTTTTGGAAGTAACTTCTATTGGATTTTTTTGGTACATTTTTAAGATTAGGTTTTGATTTCCTTTTGTGTCTCATTTTTTTCCAAAGACCATCATCTTCAATTTCCATCTCGCTATAACTGCCATCACTTTCATTTTCCCAATTCACTTGACTATTTGCACATGTACCACATTCAGAGAGCTATCTAGGTCTTCACTCTTTGACTGCTCGTAGAATTCTACGATTTTGAGATATTCATACCTGTATAACTAAGTGGTGGCCGAATTATCTACGGCGCTGGCTTCGATTCAGGTTCCTCACTGTCTGTACCTTAAAAAAAGAGGAAAACATCATAAATGCACTCAAGGATAATGCAGAAAAGTTACTCAAACGTAATGCTGACTGGGAAGATGAAATGAATTACTATTAAGATTAATAAGTCAATAACAGATAATCAAGAGAAAGACACCTACATAAAGAGATTATATCCATACAATAGCAATTACTCCTCTCGAAAAGAAAAGTTCAAAGAGCTCTTTTTAATATTAATTACATTGACTGTAAATCTCTGGCAATGAGTCACTGAAGAATTTACTTTTATTCCTCGACTCGAGAATGCAAGTGGATTCGGATACTCGCATTTCTCGATTCACTGCATCTCGCATTGATTATGTCTATAGTGTATCCGCTGAAAAGATAGAATGATCACGTTATTAAATTAACGCAACACACGAAAATACAAAGCACAAATGAGTACAGTACAGTGTAAACAGTTCTTCATTTATGTCAGTTCAGAAGGCGTGGCATCGTACGCCGCTGTATATAGATGGAGGCATTCACTGTTCACGCGTCCGTGAATTCTATCTTTTGAACGGCCCGACTATAGTACATATTGAAAGATGGCGACGGACGATGACGATAATTCTAAACGAGTTTTTAAATGCTGTAAAACGAAAAGCGCAAGTAGTATACAGTGTCTGAATTGTGGAGAAGTTTTCCACTACAGCTGTGCAAAAGTGAAAAAGCTAGAATTTGTGAATGAAAATAAGTTTTTATTGTGCTGTACAGCTTCAACTGAAATTGGAAGACATAACCTAGGAAATGAACTCAACTCAATCAAGAGTTATATACGGGAGATAGAGCTACTCAATAAAATAATAAAGGAAATGGAAGATAAAAATAAAGTGCTTCAGGAAAATAATCGATTGCTACAGGAAAATTGTGATCTCCTAAAAAATTCCATTCTGCCAAAAAAGATAGAAATCAACACAAACAGTTTAGCCACTAACCTTCCTTTGAACCTACCAGTGGGTCAGAACCCGGTCCCGATAAAATATAACGCATCAACAAATCGGGATGGACGAGTAACCTATGCTGAAAGAGTTCAAAGTACTCCATCGTCTTCAAAGTACTCCATCGTCTTCAACACAGACATTAAGCCCAAATGTAAAGTTCCAGGAAGTCCCTAAGAAGCATATTGTGGCCCCAGAAGTAATTAAAGCAGGAATTAATGAGGCGGTTGCTCAAAATAAAATGAGGGAAATGCAAGAACTAACACCGAGCACTGAACAAAGAGCAAACAGTGAATGGCATCAGCAGAGAACTAGTCGGAGACCACGTCGTCGTTTTGTTACGGGAGGAAACAATTTCACTTCATGTTACAAGATTGAAACCTAATTCTAATGCAGATGAAATGACCAAAATACTGAAACCAATGTTTCCAGAAGTGGCTTGTGAAATTCATAAATCAAAAAGACAGGATCTATATACATCTATGAAAGTGACCATTAGGAAAGAAAATCTTCACAATGCATGGAAAAAAGAAGTATGGCCAACTGGTGCTATTGTTTCAATATTTTTTCCAGGCAGGAGGATGCCACAAAATCCCCAGGTAGTGGACCCTCAGAACGAAGCCAAATAAACAACATACTTGAAGTAGGCAGGGGTGATAATATTAGTATCTTAGGGGAAAATACTTTGAAATTAGCAAATGAAGAAATCCAAGTGGAAAGAGAAAAATTACCAGAAAAAAATTGCAGGACTGATTCTTGTGTTGGAAACTGTAACTTAAAAATATTACATACAAACATTCAAAGCATACGAAATAAAGTATTAGAAATAAAAGTGATTCTTGAAGAAAATGAGATTGACTGTTTGTGTATAAATGAACATTGGCTCTCGAAAGATGAATTTGATGTTACCAACTTTGTTAATTACACCAATGCGTTAGGTTTCTGTAGGTCTGCCAGGTCACATGGGGGTGTCGGAATATATATAAGAAATAATGTTCATTTCATGGACTTAGAACTGGCTAAGTTCTCGCAATGTAAAGTTGTTGGGATTTATCTCACTGATCTGAGAATTCAACTGGTGACTCTGTATAGGTCACCAGATGGAAAATTTGATATATTTCTGGAAATAATCTCAAATATACTTGGAAGTCTGAACACAGATATTAATATCATCCTCACAGGAGATTTTAATGTGCAATTTCATAAGGAGGGGGATCACAATGCAGTACAGCTAATAAATATGCTTGAATCGTATGGTCTCAATAAATCAGTTTCATTCAGTACGCGAAATAGTGCATGTTTAGACAATATATTCACAAATATTGATCAGTACTTATATAATGTGGAACCTTATAATCTCCTGGGATTATCTGATCATTTAGGTATAATTTTTGAGTGCCACTTACAAAAAAATAAGGAGAGTGCGAGAGTGACATACCGACCAATAACAGAGGAGGGTTTGTTATGCTTGTACAATCATATTGAGGGATGTGACTGGTCATTTGTGAACGACAATGACATAGTAGAAAACAAGTTCAGAAGATTCATCGGTGTTATCGGTGAGGCCTTTGAATATTATTCTCCCTAAAAAACAAGAAGAAATGTAAAACATAACAATCCAATTCAAATACATTGGTTCAGTAAGGACTTAAGGGAAATGAGAGAACGACTCCAGACAATTAATATTATGCACAGAAAAGATCCTAATTTGATCCCAAAACAAACAGTATCCGAATATCGAAAAAAATACAAACTGGAAATTTCAAAAGCTTAAATACAATATTTTGATAATTTTTGTCAAGAAATCTACCAACAAGCAAGCAGCAATGTGGTCTATAATATACTCGAAATCATCTGTCAGTAAAAAATCAGCTAAGTCTGATGAACTAAACTCTCACATCTTTAACGATTTCTTCGTTAGCATTACACAGAAGGTAATTGATAATCTAGATCCATCGGAAAAAACTTTTGAGGACTACCTGCAATATACTCATCAAAATATATCCTTTAGATTCGAAGAGATAACTTTTATCCAAGTGAGAGATAAAATAAGTTGTCTGAAAAACAAAAACAGCAGAGATTGTTATGATTTTAACACTCGTATTATAAAATCCTTGAAAAATCTTATTGTTTATCCTTTGACTCAACTCTTTAATCTCTGTATAAGAGAAAGTACATTTCCATCTTCCTTAAAAATCGCAGAAGTGATTCCTGTTTATAAGAAAAAAGGTTCAGTTCATGACATAAATAACTATAGACCTATTTCCCTTCTACCAATATTTTCGAAATTACTAGAGTCGCTAATGAAGGATCAAATTATGAACTATTTTGAGATCAATGGTTTGTTTGTGAATGATCAATACGGGTTTAGGTCCAATAGTTCTAATGTGGCTGCCATTGATGAGTTGTCAAACGTTGTATTGAACGGCTGGGAGCAGGGACTAAATGCATATGCCTCTCTATTTGACCTGACAAAGGCTTTTGATTGTGTCTCAACCGAAATATTGATTGAAAAACTTAAGTTTTACAACTTTCATTCTGATAGTATTGCATTTCTTAGGTCCTACCTAACAGGACGCTCTCAGTATGTTCTGTATGATGGTGTCTCTTCTGAGAATATGCAATTGCATCATGGAGTTCCACAGGGATCAGTTTTGGGGCCACTACTCTTCTTGATCTATATAAATGACATACAGGTCAGTGTAGCTGGCTCGAAACTCATACTATTTGCTGATGACACCACTCATCTGCAAGTATACCACCCATCAGAACCAATTCAAGAAATTGTGGCCGAGGGACAGAATCAGATAAGAGATTGGTTCTTAGCGAACAAACTCTCTCTCAACCAAGCCAAGACCCAATATATCAACTTTTCTCTCAGACCTCAGCATCCAGATCTGCCAAGAAGTGATACGTTGAATCTTCTGGGAATAATTATTGATAAAGGGATGACATGGGAAAAAAAATATAATACAACTATCGTCCAAGCTCTCAAAAATTACATATATGATAAGATCGCTCGTCAATACTTTATCTAGAGAAACAATTTTGTCTGCCTATTATGGTTATTTTTATTCGAACATGACATATGCTGTACCGAGTTAGGGGTCACTCCTCCCATTCAGAAAACATTTTTAGACTTCAAAGAAGATGCATCCGTATTATTATGAAACTCAAATATCGCCAGTGCTGTAGACATTGTTTTGTTGAGCTTAAAATTCTAACATTTCCTTGTGCATATATTCTGAACTGCATAAAATATGTCTGTAATAAGTAATAATAAACAAAAATTTCAACATGTAGCCAACTTCATAATTATGAAACACGCCATAATCAGGACATTATGCCTGAATATCACGGGCTGCATAGAACAAGAAAAGGAACTACTATGGTGTGCATTTCTTCAATTGCTTGCCAGTGACCATAAGACTTCTCGAGGAGAGATTATTGTTAGAAAAAATCAAAGATTATTTAGTAAAGAAAGCCTTTTATTCAATACAGGAATTCTTAGATAACAACTTCGATGACCTACTATGAATGTTTGAAATTGAATTCGATTCAATGAAAAAATTGTAATTTTACCTATTTTATCCATTGTACCATAATTTTACAAATGTATGACAAAACATACCTACTTTTAACGTGTATTCTGTTTCTTTGACTTGTAAAAGCACGATGTGTATTATTACCAATAAATTGATTGATTGATTGTTTAATATTGACAAGCAACATGTTTCATGCGCAGTAATTGAATCCGGTTTATGAAGTAAAGAAGCGGTAGGTAACGTGTTCTATTCTAAAATCATACTATGATAAGTTCTATCAAAATTGAATCGGAATCGACTGGTAGAGCACACTTTCTGAAGGTGACCCCTGTTGGTAATTCCACAATGTATTGTGAAATGTAAAAAGCCTTAGGTGGCAAAAAACGGAAAACTTCAGAAGTCTACGCTCACTGCATTATATCAGATAAGGAAATTCACTACTGAAACATTTTTTAACATCAATCTAACAAGAGACATGAAACAACTATTAGTTTGGTTTTCAGGCGAAAAAGGTCCAAACGATGCTATTTTTTTTCCTTTTATATTATTACGAAATCTCCTAGTGCTGGTTCTGTCGCTCATAAACACAGAATAATATGAGGGGTCTAAAAGAGAACGCCATTTTTCCAGGAACTCTTGATTCCCGCGGAGAATTCGATACACATTATCGGTACCTCTCTCGAAGATTAACCATAGGCGTACGCAAGTATATAAGGAGACACTTCATCGCGGAGGAGACAGTTATTTAGCATAGTTATTAGCACAGAGATTTATTCGGATAGTTTATTCGGAGATAGATATCAGAATTTCAAGGTTAGTGCTGAGTGCAGAAGTCGAAGTTTAGAGAATTTCTATTACAGAGAGTTTAGTACCGAGCGTGGGAAAGTTGATGGAGCACTTTAAGTGAGTATATTGTATTGTGTTGTGACAAAGAGTTGTAATGAAAGTAGTGAAGTGTTGTTCGGAGTTTTAATTATCGAACCTAGGGAAAGGAACAGTGGAGTCAGAAGTGGGAATTTTGCTGGGAAATAATAACAGTTGATGGTGAATAAAAGAAATACATCATACGATACGATGGAGAACATAATGAAATTTATCCGAAACCAATTTGCGGATTTGGAAAGACGACGACAGGAAGATGAAAAGCGACGGCTGGAGGAGAAAGAACTAGAGGAAAAGCGACGGCATGAGAATAAAGAAGTACGAGAAAATGCGCTCCAGAAAATTCTCGAAAATGTAAAGAAAGAACGAGAATTAGAACGAGAAAATGAAAAGGAAGATCAAGAATTAAAACGAGAAAATGAAAAGAAAGAACGAGAAGAAGTACTCCAGAAAATTCTCGAAAATGAAAAGAAAGAACGGGATTTAGAACGAGAAAATGAAAAGAAATAATAAAAATTAGAACGAGAAATTGAAAAGAAAGAACGAGAAGAAGCTCTCCAGAAAATTCTAGAAAAACAGAGGAAAGAGAGGGAAGATCTCCAGAAAATTCTAAAAAAGCAAAAGAGTAAATTGTAAAAAAATAGAAAAAGAGCGGAAATCAAACTTCCAGAAGGTTCTAGAACATGTGTGGAATAAAACCGAAGTACGAATGGAAGAACTGAAAGAAGAACTAAAAGGAGAACTGAAGGAAGATGTCAAGAAAATCGACGATCAATTCAATAAGAAAGTAGAAACAGTGCGAGAGAAGATGAAAAGAGTCGAAAAGCTGATAGCTCTTCTCAGGAACCAAGATCACCAAGACAGGGTTGCCACATCAGGAATTTCCGTAAAACCGCTGACTTTTGATGGAAAGTAGTCTTGGTCCTTGTATCGTAGATAATTTGAGGCTGCAGCAGAGAATAATGGATGGGGCGAAGAAGAAAAAGCTACGGCACTGATAGTAGCTTTAAGAGGGCCAGCTTTGGGTATATCAGAGTTGCGGTAAGGCGATCAACACCGTAAAAAACTGTACCGGGCTCAAATGAAGACTCGCACACAAAAATCAGGTGAGAGTTTGCAAGAATTTGAGGCAGATATTAGATGAATAATCCAGCGGCGTATCCAGAAGCGCCCGGAGATTTCAAGGAGCAGCTAGCGGTGCAGATGTTCATAGATGGACTGTGAGACCCAGAGATACAAGTTTTTTAAGGGAGAAGGAGAGAGAAGAAAGGGGAAAGAAGGTCCTTTTTTTTTGGAGGCGGAGAACTTTACGACTGACAACTTTCAAAAGGAGTAGCGATGCCTTGGTACGTTCGCTAGAAGTGGAGGCGGCCTTTAACACTTCAAGGCCGAAAGTGTGAGCGGTAACAATTGACGATCCCGAACAAAGATCTGGCGCAGCGAATGGTTCATTCGAGAAAGTTCTGGAGGAGATCAAATCATTGATACGAAGAATGAGCACCCAGAAGAAGAGAACGTGCTATAGATGTGGAAAACCGGGACATCTTCTGAAAGACTGTTGGGTGAAAATGCCGCAGAGGATTTGCTATAGATGTAGAAGGCCGTTTCATTTGATAAAACACTGCAGGGAGAGAATTCCACTGAGGAAATGTTATGTGGAAGATTATGACATTTCATGAAAGATTGCACGGTGAGAATGCCACCAAAATCCAACTCAGGATGCCGCCAAGTTCGCGATCGCCTGCGAGGTCAAAGTCACCGAGGGTCATTTGTGTCAACAGGCTAACAACAACCGATAGCCTAACCATTCCTGGAAAATTGAATGAAATAGACGTTACAAGCACCATAGACACCGGTGCTGCAGTTTCATTGGTACCCAGTGACATCCTTCGGCCAGAAAGCGTGAAGCCGCGATTATCGAAAACTGCGAGAATTCCTGCGTTATCGAAGGAAGTAGTTCGTGCTACGGTGAATAAAGTCCCTGAATGCAGCGTCCAGCCATCGGTTTTCGCACGAGCCCGAGTGAAGACGAAACAAGCCATCCCTGTGAGAGCCGCCAGGTGTCGTATTGGAAGTAAAAGTGACATCTCCGAGTTGAAAACAACTGGAACGGCTGACTTGGTCAAACAAGATGTCAACATTGGCCAAGTCCACTCGATTCAACAACCAAGAAGGGTTCCATTCGCTAAACAAGAGATGCTAGGGCGAATTGACAGTAGGAAGGCGCGGCACTATCGGAAGGCAAATACTGGCGGATTTCAAGAAGGAAATCGAGTGTGGCTGTACAACCCTCGTCGTAGTATGAATGATGTGGTGTACAGAGTTCAACGTAGGCCTAGAACAAAAATGAAAGTCGTACACCTACAAATGTTACAATGAGAATAACGAGATATTGTTTGATCGGGACGACCAAAATTGAGAGGGAGATAATGTTACGAAATCTCCTAGCGCCGGCTCTGTCAATCATAAACGAAGACAAATATGAGGGGTCGAAGAGAGAACGTCATTTTCCCAGGAACTATTGATTCTCGCGGAGAATTCGAAACCCATTATCGAGGTCTCTCTCGGAGATTCTTCATAGGCGTACGCAAGTATATAAGGAGACACTTCATCGCGGAGGAGACATTCATTTGGCATAGAGATTTATTCGGATAGTTTAGTCGGAGATATTTATCAGAATTTCTAGCTTAGTGAAGAGAGCTTTGGTATTGCTGAGTGCAGAAGTCGAAGTGTAGAGAATTTTTATTATAGGGAGTTTCAGTACCGAGCGTTGGAAAGTTAGCGGAGCAATTTAAGTGATTGTATTGTGTTGTGATAAATAGTTGTAATAAAAGTAGTTAAGTGTTACTTGGAGTTTTGATAAACGAACCTAAGGAAATATTTATTTATTTATTCGAAAAGATAACACACAGGTTTATAAAATTAACCTAACCTAATTAAATGCATCTTATACTAATGTACCTTACTAAATACTAATCATAATAATTATAAAAAAGAAAAAATCAAGTATTCATTTCAACACATCAATACTTGAGTTAACACCATTTGACTGCACTTATTACAAATTTATATATCAAGCGAAATACTGAACGGAGCTGAAGAGCTGATTGGGCTTGAGCATCATCAAAATCAAAACTCTAACATTAAATTACGTATGCACGTTTTGAAAGAAGAATAGCTCTTACTGAAAATATCAAATTGTGTCAATTTCTCAGAGAACTCATTATACAGACTGCACATATTGTTGATCAGATTAGATGATCTGTTTATGTGGAATAAAATATGTTTAGGACGTAGATTCGGATTTGGGACATGTATCTGTATTCTGGACAGTAACACTGCACTTTCAGTGTTATTAGTTAATAATTTGAATATGAATGTCATTTTTTGTGTAAGCCTTCCAATTTAGCTACATTGAATGGAGGCCTCTAGTGAGCGGTCAAAACGGAAAAAAACTGCAGCAACTTGTGAGCAGTCCATTTGCCACCCACATGAGTCTTCGAGCTGCAGGAAAATATGATGCAGAAAAAGTGGTGAAAGAGGTTGCTGCAAACGAACCAACTGCAAACAAACCAAGAGTATTTGCAATGTCTGACTGTAGTGACTCTAGCGACAATAACGATAGCAATTCGGATAGCAATTGGAGCCTTTAAGATTAAGTGCCTTTACATCAATCAATTATTTGAATGTAATATTTAATGTAATTTCTTGAATTTGAATTCGTATTTACATTTACATTCTTTCCCAATCTACCATATCCTACAAATGTACGTGATAATAAATTATTTCTATTCAAAACCTCTTGTTACCCAATGCCACAAATTGATTCAAGTTTGAATGAAATTATCCGCCATTTGGTGGCAGCCTTGCATGTTTACCAACGTACGCAACATAAATATAACGTGTAGAAAATCTATATAGTTAATAATTTTTATACGCAACTATAAAAAGCGTCATTAAAATAAAAGTCATTACAATGAATAACTTCGGTAGTTTCTTGATCGAATCGATTCATTTTGTTAAAGCTCACAATACAATCAACTAAATTAAATGTGACAGAACAAGGCATTTTTGATTCAATTTTTGAAACTGTTATGTAAGGCTGAAACATGAATTTCGTATAATCCTTTGAAGTTCAGTATGGTGTGAAATTTTCTCGATGAATACCACGCTTACTCATCATCCTTGAAAATTTTTCACGCACTAGTGGTATTATAAGTGAAAATGGCGCTCTGGTTGTGTTCCCAGCTCCTGACTGAGAGGTCGGGGTTCGATTCTTCAACGGGACGGATATTTTTCTTATATGAAATCCTCTGTCGTATCGGAGAGTGACACAGTATCGATAAAGATGCAAACTTGATTGCAAAAATGTATAAACTGAAAGAACGGCTTAGAAATACTTTGATATTTCTATGCAACTGATAGAATTTTTTATAATGTTTTTATTATTTTTAGGTTACACTGTTCCTTTGGATAAAAGACTTGCAGCTGATGGTAGGGGACTGCAACAACTTCATATAAATGAGAATTTTGCCAAACTTGCAGAAGCTCTGTATATAGCTGATCGGAAGGCAAGAGAAGCTGTAGAAACTCGTGCTCAGCTTGAAAAAAAGCTTGCCCAAAAGGAGAAGGAAGCAAAGGAGGAGCATCTGAGACAACTAGCTCAAAGAGCGAGGGACGAGAGAGCTGGAATAAGAATCTTACCAAGTATGTTTTTACCCATTTATTTATAATATAATGACTAAGTGTATAGCTAGAACTCCAGTAATAATGATTATGATAGGGAAAATAAGTGTATATGAAAGAAGGAAAATAATGACATTTTTCACAGGCTTATGTACAGTGTAAGTATTCCCTAGTTCAATTGGGGTAATTTTCAATTAGCTTGCTCACAATGATTGTATTCGGGTTCACAACAAAAAACAGTCCGGGAACAGTTCGAAATAGTTAGGCTGTTGAGGCATGAAGGGTTTGTCGCGAATATATGTATAATAATTGGGTGGGTGACTATTTTGAACTGTCTTAGAAGCATTTTTCGGAAATTTTTTTTTTCATAATTTCTTTTTAACGTTTTGTTTTAAACTGTTGTGACTTGTATGATCCTCTGAGAACCAATAAATACTTGACTTGACTTGAACCCGAATACGGCCAATTTCAATTGCTCTTCTGACTGGTTTCGAATCGACATGAAGATTATAATATTTTTTGTTTTCAAATGCTGTTTTTGTTCGGAGAGGGATACAAAATTTGGTAGATAAACAATTTAGTTTTCCGCTAACATTTTGGACCCTCGACAGAAATACTTATCCGACGGTAGCTTCTGTCGAGGGTCCGACCCCTGGGGAGAAGTAACATTCTTGAAAATGCCAACTGAGATTTTGGCGAAACGTCGAAACTCAATACCGACAAACCAACGGATAAACTCACAGAATAACAACTTCGCATATATATATATATATATATATATATATATATATATATATATATATATATATATATATATATATATATATATATATATATATATATATATATATATTAGAGCCCTAATGATGGATTCAATAAAGTTCGAAACGTTGGTATAAGCCAAATTGTTCATCTATGAAATGTTTGATCCCTTTCCCAACAAAAATAACATTTGCAATATTAACATTTTATATTTTTTGAAATAAATAGAAATAGATGGTTTCACGAACCGATCTTTGATTATGCAAGATGGTCTTCACGGGTTTTTTATCCGTTTGTTGAACAATTCAGAAGACACCAAACGGATAAAACACCAATGACCTAGAACTGCTAGACGGCATTATTTACACTTTTTTGTGTTCCCAATTCTCCGTCACAGTCTAAGCTCAGTGTTTGTTATGATTTAGTATCTGAGACAGTGTTGTCACTTAACCAAAAATCGAAGTAGACCTCTGGTAACTATCTCCTTATCCTTTTTTACCAAGTCGCCAAAATTAATATGAAAACACGTTATGACGTAAAATTAAAGGAAAAATAATAATATATTCCAGTTTATGGTGGATTATATACAATGGTGTCTCATTCAGATGATAGATTTCTAAGTGACAATCGATGGATCTTAGATAAGCGGCTTCTAGAAACCATATTGTGATAGAATGACAGTATGTAAGTAGTGATTCTATGTTACCACGGTGACCGCATGCGCAGTAGCGACTTGCGCGACGTGAGCTGTTGACTCCATCGTGTTAACAGCAGAGAGCGAGCGCTCGTTGTAAACAAATATGAAAAAATATCCGTGCGTGAAAGTGAGATAGTAATAATGATAATGAAATTTTATAATTGAAGAATGGCGTCGATGTTTAAGAAAAAAAAACATGTCTGCCAAAGAGAGGCGTTCGGTGAAAACAAATATAGAAAAATGTTCGTGTGCCAAAGTGATAATAGTGATGATGGAGTTCTAGAAAAAAAATGGTGTTGAAGGAAAGAAAACATGTAGGCCAGTAGATATAGACAATCAATTCACAATAATTCCAAAAGTTCTGAAACTTCACCAGTATGTTAGTGCGTGAATGAAAACAAACTATATAATTTTGCATAAGCCTGCGACGAGCGGAACATTGTTTAAATGGAAAAAACATTTTAACGCTTTATTTCCGCACAGAAAATTGATAAAGTTCCGCAAACTAGGGGTACCACTAAATAATATTGTTTTACAACATGCTTTAAGTTTGCAACCTTGTTACAGTTACGGAACCTCATGTTTGTCTCATTTGTTGTAGTTTTCCATTGCAATTTGTTTAAAAAAATTAGAAAAGTTCTTCAAAATTCATAAGTGAATGAAGAAAATGTTCAACATAGTTACTTACATTTGCAACCATTTCTGAAAAACGGAATATGTATTTATTAAACTTGTTCCCTCAACTCCGCCATGTCCAGTACACACAAGTATTGAGATAATTACAAAAGTTTTTATACGTGGTTGCAAATGAAGATAAAATCGGTCCCAGTGGATATAAAACTTTGCAACCTCGAACTTAAAACGGAACCTTGATTATTCAAGAAATACTAATCGAATTTTTACAACCCCAGAAAGGGACTTAAATCATAGTCATTCAGCTGAATACTTGATTATCATTCGGTAGGTACAGGTGCTTGATATTGTTTAGTTGTGTGTGGTATATTTTATTATACATCGATTATTCATTATTCGGTGTATATCGGCGGTCATGATTTCACCGGGCAGCGGACCCAACTTTTTTATTCGGAGAGATATCGAAAAATTCCATTTGGATAAAATGATCAGCGTGAAAAAATAGTCCGATTGAGCCCAACTCATTTTTTTTTCTGTATGTCCGTGTGTGTGTCTGTCCGGCGTTGGAAATTTTATGTAACACGATAACTCTCGAACGAAAAGAAGTATCGCTTCGAAAATCGGGCAATTTTAGCCCTCATAAAGGTACAGAAAGAACTGAATAGATCTTGAAGGAAATTGAAAAAACGAAGTGTTTTTTTAGACATTTTTCCTTTTTTTTTTCATGGCTATTAGAGTTTTGATTAAATCTTCGAACCTTCTGTTGAATCTTACATCCAAAGAAAAAAAATATTTTAGATTATATGGGCTTTTTTTGTGTAACCCTTTTTTTGGAACGCTTTCTAGACCAAACCGGTGGTCGTAATCGAAAATCGAAAAACTGTCTAAGTGATAATTCGAAATTTGAATTTTTAAAGGAAATAAAATCAATCAATCAATCAAAATATGCTTTATTGTTTAAGATACACTCTCATTGACAAAGCTTGTATAAAGATAAAAGTAATTTTATACATACACATACATATACATATATACATACACACAAATGCACACATATACATAAACGCACAATAGCATATATATTATGTCGTAAAAGTAAAAACAAATATATAGACAGACAGAAATAATGAAATATAATAAAATTCATAATAAAATATTAACACGTTAAAAATATAGATGTATATAGGTCTGACTATCTTTCATTTACCACATAAGTTGTGAAGTCGTCGTTGAAAAATTCTTCGGCAGTGTAATAAACTTTTATCAACAAAAGTTCCTTCACTTTCTTCCGAAAAAGTACATCACTTGATATTTTCCTTATAGAAAGGGGAAGATGGTTGAAAAGTTTTTTCCCGTTATAAAATATTGAGTTCCTTATGCGTGATGTTGAAGGAATAGGAAGAGTGATATTATGCGTGAGACGAGTAGCATAACTTGATTGTGACACAATACTTTTGTTGTACTTTTTTTTCACGAGGCAGACTGTCTCTAATATGAAAAGGCAAGTCAGTGGCAATATATTATGTTCAGAAAAGAGAGGTCTACAGGAATCACGAACTCTGGCTTTGCACATATATCTCACAGCTCTTTTTTGATGGACGAAGACAGAATTTATTGATGTTTGGGAACTTGCCCCCCGGAAGCAAATTCCATAACGCAGGTGTGATTCACATAGGGCGAAGTAGGCATTCCTTGCCGCATGATAGCCAACTGAGTTGGATATGGATCTTATGGCAAAACAGCCTGAGGATAGTTTGTTACATAATTTGCTGATATGTGACCCGAAGTTCAATTTATTGTCAATATATACTCCTAAAAACTTATTCTCTTGTTTATAGTCAATGAGTTGCTCATCAAGAAATATTCGATCTAAATTGCATTTGAAGGAAATTATATTTGTTTTCGATATATTAAAAGACAACAAATTTGCACCACACCATTGTTTCACTTTTTCCAAGTCATTTTCAATGTTTATTTTCAGTGAATCAACATTATTATTATGCCAGAGTATAGATGTGTCATCTGCAAAGATTGTAAATTTACCTTCTATAGAAATATCAGCCAGGTCATTGATATACAATAAAAAAAGCAAAGGGCCGAGGACAGATCCCTGAGGTACCCCATCTCCAATTTTAATTTTGTCCGATTTCACATTTTTGAAGTTAACCATCTGAGTACGGCCTGATAAATATGATTCGAACCATAACAAAATAATACCCCGAAATCCATAGATTTGGAGTTTTTTTAGCAAAATTTCATGATTGACACAGTCAAAAGCCTTTGTCAAGTCACAAAAAACAGCCGCTGCAGCCTCACCATTATTCAAATGAAGATAAAGATTATCTAGAAAGGAAAATATTGCATCATTTGTGCTTTTTGATGTTCTGAACCCAAACTGGTTGGAATGAAGAATTCTATGCATGTCAAGAAAGTTGAGCATTCTTTTTTTCATCAATTTCTCAACAAGTTTGGATAAAGTTGGCAATAGTGAAATGGGTCTAAAGTTTCCAGGTATATTAGGATCGCCTCCTTTGTACAACGGAAAAATTTCAGCAATTTTAAGACAAGCCGGGAACACACCATTTATCACCGATATATTAATAGCCTCAGCCAAAATTTCCACTGCCTCACTTGGTAAACAAGGAAATATTTTGAGAGAAATATCATCCCAACCTGAAGAGTTTTTATTTTTCAAGTCCAAAATTATTTCCATTATTTCATTTCCAGAGGTGGCTGAATAACTGAAAGAATTCGCTATAGATATATGCTTCAAATAATGGATCGGGTTTATTTCAGATGATATTTGTTCAGTTAGATTTTTGGCTACGGAGCAGTAAAAAGTCCCCAATTCATTAGAATTCAGTACACTATCAATATGAGAAGAATTGCTTTTTCCTCTCAACTCATTTACAATTTTCCACGTTTCTCTCTGCTTGTTATCTGCATTTGAGAGTCTATTATCATAATGAATATTTTTTGCAATTTTAATGAGTTTTCGATACATACTCCTATAATTGTTATAGTAGTTGATGAATGAGCCTGTATTTGGGTAAAATTTTCTAATGTAATGGATGCACTTCATATTTTTGGCCGAGACTTTTATGCCTTTTGTCATCCAAGGCTTTTTGTTTTTATCTTTAATGTTTCGTATTGGAAATGCTTTATTAAAAACATTAATCAAATGTTCATGAAAGTCATTTAATGGATCATCAGCTAACAAGATATGTTCCCAATTTGTTCTTATACAAATTTGTGAAAATTTTTCAAAATTTCTTTTACTATATAGTCCTCCTCGTTTTTTATGTGAAGCTTGCTTGCTACTATAGTTGAAGGAACACTTACCTAGAACTGCATCGTGATCAGATAATCCAGCATTGACAACTTCACAACTTATTCTGTCCTCAGGTAAATTTGAGCACACATAATCTAAAAGACTTATTTTTAATAACTATTATATTCATTACTAATATTTACTATTTATATCTCCGAAACCACCGAGTGAATCGAAATTTGTCAAAGGAGTTAACTTGTAGATCTCGTCAAATTCTATAGATAACTTGAAAACATATTACCTGTGATATCGATAGTTTGGCAGAAATTGATAAAATTCCTTGAAATGCAATCAACTCGCAAACGACCAAGTCAATCAATAACACCGAAACTCGTGGCGTTCGGTCTACCATTCGGCGAGTACTGCAAAATCATAACACAGGAAAGTTCGAAGTTAATTGCGTACAATAAGAAAATGAATTAACTTTGATCAATATAAAATTCATGTAATATTCAGGGGATTTCGAACTATTGATGGCATAGAGCAGCTTTATCCACACCATTGGCATCAAATATCAAATGATACTTTTTAGATGATTTTCAGAGGAGATGGGTTGAATTTGAATTGATTGGTGATAAAAAGAAATATTCAGTTAATCAGTGACAAAAATTAAAATTTTAAACAAGTGACGGGACGAAGTTGATATGATTTGTCGATAGTACGAGGAAATCAAGAAAAAATGAAAAAGTGACGGCATATAATCGATGTATTCATAACATTGGTTTCCAATATTTTGTTGAATACTTCTTCATAGTGCGTAGAAAATTGAAAAAAAAAAAATGGAAAAGTGACGGCGCATAATCGCTGCTCAAATAATCTCAGACACAATTATTTATTCAAGTTACGCTTTCATTTTTCATTCAACAAATTATGGCAAGCATTCTCCTATCGATATTATTCGACTTTTCATATAACTTGGGGGTTTTTCCTAAGTCCTGGAGGACAGCAAGAGTTCAGCCAGTTCCTAGAAAAGGGAAGAAAACTTTACAATCCATATGAAGCTCATCAAATATCTAGAGAAATCAGGAATAATTAATGATCGACAATACAGATTTCGCCATCAACATTCAACCAGTGACTTATTGGCTTATGTGTCCCATATTTGGCAGCATTCAATCGAAAAAATTCTGAAAACGATAGCTGTTGCACTCGATATTTCAAAAGCGTTTGATCGAATTTAGCATCTGGGTCTCCTTTCTAAACTGTCCTCTTATGGTTTGCCTCCTCAGTTGTGTGCTTTGTTGAAGAGTTTCTTGTCTGATAGGTCTCTGTATGTGGTTGTTGATGGAGTATCATCTGATATTTTCCCAAAAAAACACAGGTGTCTCACTGGGTTCAGTTCTGGCGCCTACTTTGTTTCTGCTTCATATCAATGATTTGCTCGAGATAACATCTTGTTCAGTACATAGTTTTGCGGACGACAGTACTCTTCATACTAGTTTCTCTTCCAGAGTCCCCATACCAGCTCGAGAAACAAAAATTCAAAGAAACATACGACAGTACTCTTCATACTAGTTTCTCTTCCAGAGTCCCCATACCAGCTCGAGAAACAAAAATTCAAAGAAACATACACGTCAATAAAATACGTCAATAAAATTTACGATGACTTGGTAAAAATAATAGAATGGGGTGACATGAACTTGGTGGAATTTAATGCTAGGAAAACCCAGTCGTATCTCTTCTCAAGGAAAGCCGATCTATCATCATCTTGTATTCATATGTCAGGAGTAACTATTCCTACAGGGTAAAGTATCTCGATGCTAGGAATTACGATCAGTGATAATCTCTCATGGGAAAACCATGTTAGATTGATCGCTAAAGCTGTTTCCCAAAAACTTGGATTTCTATTTCAAGGCTCAGATACAACCTGACCTGTCTTGGAATATAGTTCTCATGTGTGGAGTTCGGCACCAAAACATTCATTGAGGCTTCTTGATTCTAATCAGAGAAAGGCCATCCGTCTTGTTGGTGATTCTTCGCTCACAGACTCGCTCACTTCATTGGAACATCGTAGAAGGGTCGGAGACTTGTTTATCTTCTATAGATATTTTCACGGTCGGTGCTCTTTTCAATTGTTATCAATCGTTCCACCCATGGCAATATCTACCCGAATGACACGTCGAGTACAGAATTCCCAACCCTTTGTTGTGAATTTGGAGACCTGTCGAGCCCCTCTTGCTCAGGGATCTTTTTTCAATAGAACAGCTGAGCTTTGGAACTTCTTGCCGAAAGAGGTTTTTCCTGAGTATAAACTTCAAAAATTCAAAGTGAATGTGAATTCGTATCTCCTATCCCTTGATTCACGCGGTTTTCTTTGAACATTACAGGGCTTTCCTTTCGTGTGAATCTGCATTTAATGAATGAACGAATAAAAAGTAAATGTATAATAAAAGAATTTTCTGAATTGAACACATTCTGATATATGTAGCTTTAGATATATAATTGTAAATGACCCTTCTATAAACTTGTAGTTTCTTAGAAATAAACGAATGTTTATTGACTGAAAAACATGAGATATATTTTGGTATTAGCCCCAACTTGCATAATATTCATAAATTCATTGAAGGGGTACTATTTAGTACAATTTCGAAAGACCATCTTGTACAAATGAAAAATCTGGAGCGGCAACACTGTACATCACGCTATCACACACACAATTCGTGAAATCAGCCCCCAGATTCTATTTCACGAATTCGATTGTCGAGTAGCTCAGACTGTGACTGTAGCATACGCTGTACCGATATATACGCATATTCTAAACAATTCGATAATCGAATTCGTGAAATAGAATCTGGGCTCAAAACGGTACGGTGCCGTATTGGTAGTCGAATCAGTTGCGTACACAGTTGCGTATTCGCTCACTTTCAAGTTTCAGGCGTGTTGCTATGAGCTTCGACGTGTTTCTCGTTCTTAAAAACTTATTTATTTTACGAAGAGAAATATGCCGAAAAACAAGCCTGCCGTGTGGGTTAATTTTAAGTGTGTAATTAAAAAAGGTAATTCCGGGAAATGGGCTGTATGTAAAAAATTCAAGTAGGAAATGCAGGGTATACCCTCAAGAATGATTAACCACACAAGAAAATGTACAGGCCCTACCGAGACTGTCACAGATTCAGAATCGGGAAGAAAATCAAGGGATTCAAATGATGAGCAGGTTGTTTTATTATCAAGCAAGCAAACAGGTAATTATGATTTATATCTTATTTCTATGAAAACTCACAATTTGATACTTAATTGTTTACTTAATCTAACATCTCATTTCATATTATTTCTAATACACTGCCAAAAGTTTGATCGACAAAAACAAAAAAGTAGACCTTATACCGCTCAACCGATTGGTGTTTCAAACGAAAAAAAACTTAAAAAGTTCATTTTATTTATCAGCAATAAATGATATTTATAGTTGAAGATTGAAGTACGGCCGCTGAATAATTTTCTGTAAATTGGTGATTTCTTAAATAATAATTATTTTAAACTTAAAGAGTGATGGCTATATATCAATATATGGGAAAAATTATATTTTTATAATGTCACCCAATCAATTGATTCTGAATGTCCAATAACCAAATGATTAAAAAATGCATAATTGACATAGTCTCATGACATGAGTAATAACAATTTATTTTTTATTTATTACAGACCGCCCACCTCGACCCCCAACAACAAAAATAACTTCGCCATCAAATGAAAACAATAGCATCATTGGATTAAATAATCCTTTCAGGCTTCAACAAGAAATTGAAATAGCAGATATTGTGCCAGAGGCATCAACAAGTTCAACAACCAGTACATTTTTACCAACACCATCTGGCAGTATTGGCAGTGATAGTATACAATGTGTTGGGATAGTTTTATGAAACAAGCAGTAACAACCTATAGAACGAAGTCAAAATAAGCCAAAACTCAAGAGAATTCGAAGAACAGAAACATCTCATTTAAATGCTGCTAAAGATGCAGACATAGTATTTACGTCAGAGTCATACGCGAAACGTATATCTTTACAAATGGGCAGATATTTCTATGCTAAAAATATGTCTTTCAATCATGCAGATCATGCAGAATTTCGAGAGTTGTGTAATATCATGAGACCATCATCAAGACGTCAAATTGGTGGACCAATCTTGGATGATACCTATCAATCTGTCTTGGAAGAGTGAAACTAGAAGGTCAGGTTGTCTCTATGTCTTTGGATGGATGGAGCAACATCCATAATGAGCCTATCGTGTTTTGTTCAATAATGACCCTAAGTGGAGATTCATACTTAGTGTCAACTGTTGATACTTCGGGACATCCACACACTGCAGAATACTTGAAAGAAGTGGCAAATGACGCAATCCAGAAGACTGAGGAATCATTTGGTGTAAAAGTGAAAAGTTTTATCACAGACAACACGTCCTAAAAATGCGGAAAGAACCCATTAATGATGTCGATATGATTCACTGTGGATGTTCTGCCCACATTCTTGATTTGCTTACAGAAGACCTCAACATTCCAGGGGTCACAGAGCATATTTTGAAAGTTATAAAATACTTCAGAAACAAGCATTTACCTGCAGCTTTATATAAGGAAATGAATGGAAAATAACTAGTCATGCCCCTGGAAGTCCGCTGGAACAGTTATGTCGAAATCATGAGAAAGTTATTGATAAAGACATTATTGGAATAATTAATGATACCCACATTATAAAAAATGCAATGGATATCATGAACCGACTTAATCCCATTGCTATTATTGCATTAGACCGCATTCAACGTGATGACACTACAATTGGAGTTGCAGTGGAAGTATGGCAACGACTGGAAAAAGATTTGAAAGTGAAAGATCAACCATATATGATAAAAAAAGCGTTTGTCAAAAGAAAAGATCTGGCATTGGGATCACACGATTATTTGGCGAATATGCTCGATCACAGATTCCTAGGACAAAATTTAACGCAGTTCCAAAAACAACAGGCTTTCGAACTTCTTTATTCAACAAACCCAGAATTTGTTCTGTTTGTTATGACTCTTACTACAAAATCTTGCCAGTTTCCAAAGTATTTATTTTCCGCACAATTCCAAACTACAAATCCAATGATTTGGTGGAAATCGGTTGCAATTCCTGACTCCGAATGGCCAAAAAAAAAACTCTTCTAACAATTATGTGAGCAGTTGTTCAGTGCAGTACCGGCAACAGCTGGCTTAGGAAGAATGTTTTCGAGCTTTGGAATAGTTCAATCTAAATTGAGAAATCGTCTAGGCAATGAAAAAGCCAGTAAACCAGTATTCATCTTTAAATGTTCAAATGAAAATACAGATAAAAAAGCCAAAAGCTTGGACTGGATCTCGTCAAATGATGAACTAGTCTTGAGTGAAGATGATAATGATTTTATTCCTCTTTCCTGATTCTGCAATCCCTAAAAATTTACCAAAAAGCATTTTTTTATATTATATATTTTATGAAAAATATTATTTTTGTCTCGTTTATTGTTATTTCATATTAAACTGAAGTTTGATTTTAGTTTTTACCATAATAAAGGTATTTTATATTTGTTTTTTTTGCATTTTAGCCTAGGAACAAAATCAAAATTTCTTATATATATATATATATATATATATATATATATATATATATATCGGATATATATCCGATATTTTGATATTTATATAAATATGATATTTGACAACCCTGATCATAAACGATTGAGTTCTGAGCTGGTGATAAAACACTGGTTATTGCAAAATTCAATACATCTAAAACCAATCATATCGCTGCCAATTTTATGTAAAAAAATATCCTTTGCGAAATGGTAAAATATTGGCACTGGTATGGAAGAATGTAGTCTCCACAAACGTGAACAAACTTCATTCCAACTTCATTCCTCCAAACGTTCTCATTCCGGGATGATTATTCAATTCCTTCTGTTGTAAATTCTTTTTTTGTTTTTGTCTAGGTCATTCCAAGACAGCCGACGACGATGAACAAGAACGCGACTTGCTCCGTCAAGATCGCCACAAGGAAAGAGCCCGCGACCGTAACCTCGCTCGAGCGGCCCCAGACAAACGCAGCAAATTACAACGGGAACGCGAAAGGGATATATCCGAACAGATCGCTCTTGGGATGCCAGCCAAAGGAGTTACGTCTAATGAGGCGCAGTTCGATCAGCGTCTGTTCGGCCAGAATCAGGGACTGGGACAAGGTTATGCGGATGATGAGGCCTACAACGTATATGATAAACCCTGGAGGGAGGGCGGTTCTATGGCTAATCATATTTATAGGCCTAGCAAGAACATTGACAAAGAGATATATGGTGGAGAGGACCTGGAGAAAGTTATCAGGACTAATAGGTATACTATCTCATCAAGATAATATTAATGAATGTCATTTATTGGTGAATAATACCAATGGGCCATCAACCGAAGTCATTCAACCAGTGTACAATTGTTAAATATTCACAGTGATTTTAACATATTCTTACTTAATAGAATTGAAATACATTAGATTTGTGAAAAAAAAAACGAAGAGAGTGTGTAAATCATGAAAGTAATTTGATGTTTTCCCAAATTGTTTTTTCCAGGTTATTTGAGTTTGAGTTATCAAAGTTAGTTTCCTTTTTGCGAAGCGGTTTCCTAAGTCTGATAGTCTTTCCTTCATTATAGGTTTCACTATCTCATCATTTTTGAAATTTGCCCACAAAAAAGATCATTCAGATAGTCCCAATATGGTATTTATATATCACTGTGGAAACACAGGGTATCACGGACAATATAGCCATTATTGCAAAAAAGTCACATATGAAACAAAATATGTAAGTATATTGCTATCAAAATCTGTTTTAATTTCCTAAGGAATTCCACAAAATACTGGAACACGTTAAAAACTCATTAAAATATAGTAGGTAGATCCAAAATTTTATTGATTTATTTCTGTATACCTTATCTTTTGTACTCATCGCTTTGTCAATAAGAACTTATTCTTGGACAATAAAGCACAGTTTTGATTTGATTTGATTTGACATAATAGTGAATCACAATCATATAATGGATTTCAAATTATTAGTGATGGGCATAATCGAATGATTGTTATAATCAAGTGATGACTATTCAAGTTATTACAGTAATCGAATGATCATTCGAGTGAACCATCACTCGGATACTACTGACATCTAGGAATAACTTCCTGAACTCGATTACCAAATAGGAAGATACCTATAAGGCTGAATATTTATGTGAGCGATGAATGATTCGAATTAAAATCACGATTTCCCTTTGTCACTGCGGTCAGTCCAAAGACCAAATAATGTTTGAAAATGTCCAAGCATTATCCATGTACACTTCTGTCTTCCCTTTATTTTTATTGCATTGTGTTATTTCGCTTTTTGCAGTTATTATACTGTTGTTGTAATTTTGTTACTTGCTGCTTTTACCATTATTAGTTATTACACACATTATTCATTTGCTGAAAAATGACGCCGTTTGCAAAAAAATCAATTGCATGAGATCACTTCAATAAAATTGAAGACTCCAATGCCGGATATTCAAAAAAATGTTGAATTATTTTGGTGAACTACCAATCTAAATCAACATTTGAAACGCATCCATCCAACAATTTCAGCAGTTAGAATAATATTTCGATTTATTACAAGAATTCGTGTTTTTTTTTTGTATATTTCAATTCATTTGAAATAGATATTTCATGTTCAATGTTCATTTCATTCAGTAAAATATTCGAGTAATCCATCATTCAAATGATTCTGTGCAAGTTCTCGAGATATTTCGAGACATTTCTATAATCGAATTATCGATTACTTTTCATTCGAATTATCCTATCACCACAAATTATCTGTTAATCGACAATCTTCGGAATTGAACGTTGGAATTTTATTTTTTTCTTTCTTGGTATTCTTCTACAGTTTTATGTCCTTTGTAGTGACTCCAATAGAATAAACTGCATAGGGGAAATGAATGGTTGAGTGTTATAGACCATAAATACGTGCCAACCTAACAACACTACACTACTCAATACATCTAGCCCACCTTTAGATGATTTCTGTTACCGCATACAATTTTTCTGTCAATTTTGTCTCCAGTCATAAATTTTTTATTTATTTCGATGATCTTATTCATTGATAAGTCATATTTCTGCTTTTAAAACCCGATAGTTGTCATGGTTTAGTTATTTCATTTGAACATTCAATTTACAAATCACAATATCATTGAGTTACTGATACTCAATTTCTTTCTGGAACCTGTCCGAATTTTTTTCAATTAACCCACAAATATTTTTGGATAATCGAAACATTGGAATACTTTCACATCAAATAAAAACAGCTTATACATAAATTTCAATAATTTAAAAAAGTGATCAATCAATTATTTCGAATTTCGGGAAAATAGCTCCTAATAACCGACCCGGGTTTCCCTGCGGTTAAACCAGCAAATGAACTACCGAAAAATCATTCTTGACGTGCTCGTCAAGAGTGCTTGACGATGGGAAATATAAAATAAAAAAAAATTAAGCATTGATTTTATTCTTATCATATAAAAATGTATTGAATTGTCAATGTATTGCAGGTTTGTTCCTGATAAAGAATTTGGAGGAACAGATAGATCTGGAACTGGGCGTACTGGACCAGTACAATTCGAAAAAGAGGAGGATCCTTTCGGTTTGGATCAATTCTTGTCGCAAGCAAAGAGGGCCAGCAAACGTAAAGAACCCGAGAAGAGGGATGATAGGGATGACAGAGATAAGAGGAAGAGGCGGGATTAGGACCATGTATAAAATTACCTATTTTTTATATTGGTGCCTCTCAGGAATAAGCTGTAGTTGATATCAACATTATCAACTATTCGTTTCTGTGTAATTTTATTGTTTTAAGGATGATTTGTTTTATATTATATAATTGAAACAACCACTTTGTATGTTCATTTTTTTTACCCAAACATTTTTACACTAATTTTATTTTAAGTAAGGAACATCATTTGTTATTGTTGCAATAATTCCGGGTTCGTTTTTCTGAACAGCAATTGAATTCCGCTATAAAAATACAACTTCTCTACTAACTAAGAATTTACTTGGACTAATCAACTGACTTCAACTATCCAAATGGGCCCCTTATAGAAAAGAACAGAGATCTTTCTAGATCTCATATTCTAGGATCACAGGTCTGGAATGTTTGTACAGTGTTTTGAGAAGCCGCCAGACAGGAAATACTCTCATCGGATCAATAGTCATGCAAATTAGTGGAATTTTATTTACGAATGCCACTCAATGATGGCGCTAAGGGATTTTTTTCGATTCTGGAACATTATTACCCTCTTTTGATCGTCCCAATCAAACTTTCTCGCCCCTATGGTAACGTTGGAGTCTTTCTAAGTGAACAATCTTCATTTTTGCTGTAGGGCTGCATTGAATCGCTCCTTCTGACCACGTAGTTTATTATCTTCATAATCATATAGGGTCCTTCCCAAGATGATGTTCTTTTTGGAGAAATAACTTTTCAACGACGAGAGTTGTACTGCCACACTTGATCTCCTTTGAATCCACCAGTATTTGCCTTGTGATGTCTTTTTCCTGTCATTTGTTATATTCAATCTTTTCCTTGAATACAATATATTTCGCAGTTCAACTGTATAATCTTGCATCTCTTTTTATTCAGTACTTGATTATCTGGACACCGAAACACAGTAAACAAAGATATCTCCCGAAAATAATCAGGATGGAGTGAGCTTGGTGGAGTCATTCACAGCTTCTCTGTAGGTCATCAAGTATAGTCTAAAATGGCGATCCCATTCTTTTTGATGCCCTTCTACTACTTCTACACAGTTCTGTTGGACATTTCAACCATGCCCTCAGACTGTAGGTGGAGGGCCATTGTTTTTTTTATATGCAGATTCACACAAAAGGGAAGCCCTGTAGTGTTCAAAGAACACGGCGTGAATCAAGGGACAGGAGATACATTTACTTTGAATTCCTGAAGTTTGTAAGCCTCAGGGAAAACCTCTTTTGGCAAGGAGTTCCAGAGCTCAGATGTTCTATTGAAAAAAGATCCCTGAGCAAGAAAGGTTCGACAGGTTTCCCAATTCACAACAAAGGGGTGGGAATTCTGTACTCGTCGAGTCATCCGTGTTGATATTGCCAAGGGGGGAACGATTGATAACAATTAGAAAGAGCATCGACCGTGAAAGTATCTTTAGAAGAGAGACAAGTCTCCGACCCTTCTACGATGTTTCAATGAAGTGAGTGAGTCTGTAAGCGAAGAATCACCAACAAGACGAATGGCCTTTCTCTGAATAGAATCGAGAAGCCCCAATGAATGTTTTGGTGCCGAACTCCATACATGAGAACTGTATTCCATGACAGGTCGTATCTGAGCCTTGTAGATCATTAGAAGCTGACGAAAATGAAGTATTTCTTCGCACGAAATATAAATCCAAGTTTCTGGGAACCACTTTTAGCGATCGATCTCACATGGTTTTTCCAATAGAGATCATCACTGATCGTAAATCCTAGCATCGAGATACTTGATTATGTAGGAATAGTTATTCCTGGCATCTGAATTCCACCAAGTTCATGTTAACCCATTCTATTATTTTTACCAAGTCGGCGTTAATTTTATTAACGTGGACTTTGGAAGAGAAACTGGTGTGACGTCCGCTAAACTATGTATTTTACAAGATGTATTCGCGAGCAAATCATTGATATGAAGCAGAAACAAAGTGGACGCCAGAACTGAACCCTGTGGAACACCTGCATTTATTGGGAGAATATCCGACGATACTCCATCATCAACCACATACAGAGACCTATCAGACAAGGAACTCTTCTCAAAAAAGCACACAACTGAGGAGGCAAACCATAAGACGGCAGCTTAGAAAGGAGACCCTGATGCCGCCAAACTTTCCCGACATTTCGATTCAAAATTTCTTTCATGATCCACTTGCAGCTGTGGATGGATTCTTCATTGAGCTTCAAGTCATTTGTTGAAGTTATCCATGGCAACAAAGATGTATTCATTGCCTAGGTTGTATTGTTTCAGAGAGGCTTTCAATTTATTTTTCCCACAGAAAATATAAACATATTTTTTGTTGCGAATTGAATTGTCTACAACTTCAATCTTTTTACTTTTTACCGTAAAATAGGAAACAAAAAGTTATTAACAAAAATAGTTGAGAATTTTGGAAAAAAATTCTTTTCAGTGGAATAATTTTTTCTCCAGTCATTTCACGATAAAAGGACACCAGAACGTTTTTATAGAGTGGCCCTAATGAATTATTCTCAAATTTCGTTCCTTTATTAGAGTTTCACAGTGCTCCGAAGTTGACCGTATTCTCAAATACTCCTTGGGGTATACATATGAAAAATGAATTATTAGGCTCAGTTTTCTATTTCCTCTTTATTCTCCATATTGTTTAATTTAATTTTGAAATTGCATAATTAATAAGTTGTCGCCCCTTTTTCCCACCATGAAACATTGGTTTTTAAAATAATTTCAAATTCGATTGTACATTTACGAGAATCCCATAGAGGTAGGATAGGCCCAGGTAACCGTTTAGGGATGAAAACGGCATTACCCGTTCCATTATCACTAAAATAATTGTAACATTCAGCATGTACAGTAACCTTCTGGAACAGTTCTCAATAATTATTTATTAACCGCGTAGTTTTTTGCGAATGCTCGATCAAGCAAGGTTTTCACTCCTTTGCACTTCATATATTGATTTTCCCTATGAGTTTCTTACAAATAAATGTATAACTTATGATTGATATTACATGTGCTCGCTTGAAAAAATCAAAATGCTCAGCACAAAATTCAAAAGCTTGTCTTGCAAAACTCAAATAACTTCTCACAATTGAATACATCAGCACGTGGCGAAGTACGTAGCACAACTGGAAGAATAATTACAGAAAAAACAGCTGCGCCTCCTAGGACCAATGACAATAGTAATACCATAGGCAGATGTTTTACCCCCCAAACGGTTACCTGAGCCTTTTTCACCAACACAGGATTCTCGTAAATATACACTCGGATTCGAAATAATTTAAAAAAACTAATAAAATAAAACCAAGGTTTTTATTAAAAGTTCTGATCTCATTTTCAATCATTCCGTAATAAGGATAGCTGAATACCATTTGGCAATTCCAGGTCATAACTCTAACGTTGAAAGAGTTTTCTCTTTGATGAATTCTCAGTGGATGGAAAATAATAATCTAAAAAAACAGAGACAATTGCTAATATGATGACATTGTGCAATTTTGGGTAAAAATCTGTAATCACAATCCATGAAGTTGGTAAATATTGTTACGATATATCCTTGGGTTTGTTGATTAAAACTCCAAAGAACACATCACTACTTTTATGACAACTCTTTATCACAATACAATACAACACAATCACTTAAATCGCTCCGCTAAATTTCCAACGCTCTGTAATAAACGCTCTGATAAACTCTCTAATAGAAAATCTGCCGTCGCAGTGAGCGGCTCCCGTTTATATAGCCGCTCACACAGTGGAGAATCCTCGAGACAAATCCCGACAATCGAATTTTCTCGGTGAGCCGCGATCACGCAGGTACAATCTTCGCTCGAACCGTCACACCAATTTACATCCATGGGCGACAGGGCCGGCGCCAGGACATTTCGTAACATTTTCCTCCTCTCAATTTAGATTGTCCCGATCAAACAATACGTCATTATTCCCATTGTAACGCTTAAGTCTTTCTTGGTGAAAGACCTTCATTTTTGCTCTGGGGCTACGTTGAATCCTGTACACCACGTCATTTATTCTCTTGACCATCGAACAGGGTCCTTCCCAGCATGGTGTCAGTTTGGGAGAAATTCTTTTTTTACAGCCACACTCGATCTCCTTTGAACCCACCAGTATTCGCCTTGAGATCGAATCGAGCCTTCATCCTTTCACTAGTATTCTTCAATCTTCTCGCAATTTTGTGAATCCTTATCAAGCTATCTTGCAGTTCATCTGCATGATCCTGTACCTCTTTCTCCTCAGTACTTTGGGATCCGAACACCAAGTCACAAGGCAAACGAAGATCTCTACCGAAGATGATACTGGCTGGGGTGAGCTTTGTGGAATCGTGCACAGTTGCCCGGTAGGCCATCAAGAATAGTTGAAGATGTCGATCCCAGTCTTCATGATGCTCTTCTACTACTTTGGAAATATGTTCTTCCATAGTCCTGTTGAACCTCTCGACCATGCCATCAGACTGTGGGTGGAGGGCAATTGTTCTGGTCTTGCTAATTCCCATCAATTCACAAACTTTCCTGAATAAAATCGATTCGAAATTTCTTCCTTGATCGGAGTGTAGCTCCATTGGCACTCCAAACCTTGTAAACATGTTGTCCACCAGGGCTCTTGCAACTTTGAATGCTTCTTGATCAGGCAAGGCCTAAGCTTCAACACATTCACTGAAACAACCCATAGCAACGAGGATGTATTCGTTGTCATCATTCGTCATCAGGAACGGCCCAGCTACATCGATGGCAAATCGTTCGAAGGGAACACCAACACTGTATTGTTTTATCTCGCCCCTTGATCTTGTTCTAGGAAATTAGCTTGCTTCGCATTTTGGGCATCTTCTTGACATTGGACCCAGTAGAACCTTTGCCGTATTTTACCCAAGGTCTTGTTAACTTCTAGATGTCCACCTGATTTGCCACCATGAATATCTAACAATACATCCTCTATTCTCGACATTGGCACAACCAGTTGTGAACTAACTTTCTTGCCATCAACCGACTCCCATAAGCCCTCTTCAGCAGGCAATTCTCAACAATCAAGGAATCCGCTCCATTTTCTTTCCATTTCAAAGATTCTACAACGATTGGATCACTCTCCTGGTCTTGTCGCATTTTTGCTGTGGTCCAATTGTCGTCTACTATCAATCTCACTTGGTTGATTCCTTCGCGACGTTCAATTGGCTCACAGTGCTTACAAGTATCCGAACAAAGTCTTCTAGACAAGGCATCTGCGTTGTTATGAAATCGTCCTGGTCGATGTTTTATCCTGAAGTGATATTGGTTCAACTTCTCAATCCACCTTGCTACTTGTCCTTCAGGAGTCTTCATTTCGAATAACCACTTCAGAGCTGCATGATTATTGCCAGTAGCTCTTTTCTTGTCTGGCTTAGTGGGTACTTTGCTGTAGACTTCAATTACTTTTTCCTGACCATCTTGCTCTTGTGATAGTACGGCTCCAATGCCATCATTACTGGCATCTGTGTCAAAAACAAACAGGCCTCGTTGACGTGGGAAATTTAAAATGGAACTGGAACATAGAGCAACTTTGAATTTCCCAAATGCTCGTTCACTTTCGTTGGACCAGACGAATTTGACCCGATCTTCTGTCAACTTATGTACGGGTGCCGCAATATTAGCAAATCCTACGAACCGACGGTAGTAGGTGCAGACACCTAAGAAACTGCTCACTTCATGTTTGTCTCTTGGTATCTTCTTTTCGTCTGTTCGGATACCTTCTGATGAAACTGTGTGACCTAGAAAATCCACTTCTTTCTGGAACAATGAACATTTCTGAAGATTCAGTTTGAGGTTGGCGTCCCTGAATCGTTGAAAGACTTCTTGCAAATTGTGCAGATGTTCTTCGAATGTCTTTCCCATGACCAAAACGTTGTCGAGGTATACAAGACCAGTTTTCCAAGTGAGCCCACGAAGGCCCAGCTCCATTAGTCTCCCAAATGTTGCTGGAGCATTGCCCACTCCAAACGGCATGACAGTAAACTGTTAAAGTCCACTCCCAGTCGAGAATGCAGTCTTTTCCTTATCGTCTTCATGTATGCCCACTTGACAGTATCCGCTCTTCAGATCTAATGTTGAGAACCAACGGAAACCTGCCAAAGTTGTTGATGTGTCATCTATTCTTGGTAGCGGGTAGCTGTCCTTCTTGGCGACATAATTTAATTTCCTGTAATCGACACAGAATCTCGTAGATCCATCCTTCTTGGAAACCAACACAACAGGTGCAGACCAAGGGTTCGATGATTCTTCAATCAAACCGTTCTTCATCATCTTGTCGAAAAGCTCTTCCACCTCCTGTTGCTTGGCAAATGGAATTCTTCTTGGTAGTTGCCGAATCGGATGAGCTTGGCCAGTATCGATTCTGTGTTGTTGTCGAATCAAAAATGTCACTTCCACTCCCGATGGAATTCTTGGCAGCTTTCAGTTCCTCTGTTGATAAGTGTTGAAATGATTCTTCAAGAGTTGATATAACACTCTCAGAGTCTGCCTCCATTTCTTGATATTCATTTGAATTACAGTTCGCCACCCAAGTAACAGGTTCACATGTTGCAACGACATCGCCTGCCTTAACAGTTATTTCCCCAGGAAACAAGTTGGCAACTCTCACAGGAATCGTCTGTTTCGTTTCAACTAAGACTCCTGCGAACACCAAATCGCTGGGGGATTCACCACATAGCTGGATTACTTCAACACAGCACCCAGGGTCTTCATCAACTGCAGCACAAACTACTTTCACCGAAAATCCAGAAATTCTCGCAGTTTTCAATAAACGAAGTTTACAGGCATTGCCCTTTCTGATGGAGTTGTAAGGACAAATTCATGAATTCATCTTCTATATCTGCAACGTAAACTGTATCTGTGATGGTGAGTCACCCAAGACTCAACGTAATTTCAGCCTCTCCTCGAATAGGTGCGTTTTCACCAGTGACTGTCCAAAGCACGACGTTGGATGAAGTAGGCTTCACGTTTCCAGGCCGAAGGATGTCGCTGCGTACCAAGGAAACTGCAGCACCGGTGTCTATGGTGCATATATAACGTCCATTTCATTCAATTTTTCTGGAATGGTAAAGGCTCTCACATGTTCTTTTTAGCCTGTTAACGTGGATGACCCTGGGGGCCCTGTTATTGCTAGCCAGCATGCGCCCCGATATGCTGGCTAATTCTAGATCTCCTGCCGCCAATTTGAGGGCTCGCTGGATGACCTTGTCCTCACAGGTGATTGCGTACGAGATGGCACCCTTGCAGGTGAGACAGATCTTGGTGGCATTCTCACGCACTTTCGGCCTCGACGTGTTGAAGGCCGCCTCCACTTACAAAGAGCGAACCAAAGCATCGCTTCTCCTCTTGAAGTTTGTCAATCGCAGAGTTCTTTGAATTTCTGGGTCTCTCAGTCCGTCTATGATTATCTGCACTGATAGTTGCTAGTTGCTCCTTGAAACCTTCGGATTCTTCTGGATAAGTGTAATAAAAGTCTTATAATGTAAACTGGGAAACAATTAAATCGTCGGGATCTCCTAGAATTGAAACTTTCAATATTCACAGATGCTATCCGTCATAAATGAATACAATAAGGTTATTTAATTAGTACGAACAGAGATCTCTAATATTTACTGCAACCATAAATCCCAAATTTCTCTCAAATAGATGTGAATTCCCAGCGGTTCTCTTACGAGGGGTTACGAAAAGAATAATTGAGAAGTTGACGAAATATTGAGAATTAGTTCGAGAAAACCCTTCGAAATTGTTCAAATTAAGTGTTATTCACCTTGCTACTGATAATAATAATAATAATAATAATAATAGTAGACTTTATTGGGATAATAAATTCTCTACATAATTTCTTCGCAATTTTGAGGACAGTAATGAATATCGAGTGAGAAAAGATATTTTCCTAAGAGGCGAAGTTCAGTAGCTCACGATGTTGGCCAAAGTGAGGTCCTGTTCTACCACTTAACCTTCTAACCTAATGATTAACTCACTTGGTAACACAGTACCCAGTGAGGTCAATCCCTAAACTAACTTATCTAACTTAACCTAAATAACCGAATAGTTGCTGGTGTGCAAGTTTTCTGTAGTTTAATTCCACAAAAATGAAAACAAAATCAAATATAAGCATCAAGAAGATGTTTGCAAAGTAGTTTTTTGAATTTTCGCAGTGACAAATCATTGTGGCTGAATGGAATTGAGTTGAGAACTTTCGCAATATTGTAAGAGAAGGATCGTTTGAAAATAGCTGTACTGTGTTTAGGTATATTAATCTGATTTTTGTTTCGGACGTTAATATTGTGAACTTCTTTTCTCAGACTTACTTTATCGTAAAGGTAAGGAGGTGTTTTGATCAGCAAGAGTTTTCGATAAAAACAGGCACAATGAAGAAGTCTCCTATCTATTAATTTCAGCCATCCGAGCTCTTTTAATTTGGGTGACACATGAGAGTATCGTCTCAGTCCATGAATGAGTCTTACGCAGCAGTTTTGAATTTTCTGCAAGCGACTGGCGTCTGCGATTGTCAGACAAGGTCCATAGATAATATCAGCGAAGTTTAACTGTGATAGTACCAAGGATTCCGTTAAAATTACTTTGGTCTTTTTATTTAAAATGTGTCGGGAACCGAACAACATTTTTAATTTTGCAAATGATTTTTGGATAAGATGATTCACATGGGCACTGAAACGCAAATGGGTGTCCATAAGTAATCCGAGATTTTTAGCAGTATCAACTACTTGTAAGTCTTCGTTATTTATTTTAATTTTGAAATCTTGAAGAGCTCTACTGCGGTTTGATTTCGATCCGAATAGTAACACTGAAGATTTTGTTGGATTAATATGTAAGCAGTGATCGTTGGATGATGTAACAAGGTCGTGAATATCCTGATTGATATGATCAATGGATATTTTTGTATGTTCTGGTTTGAATGAGATATACAGTTGTGTATCATCTGCGTAAAAATGTGATGTGCAGTAGGATACCTTATTCTTCAGGAATGATGTGTACACGGAGAAGAGCATATAGGTCCTAGGATTGTTCCTTGCGGTACACCACATCTCAGAGGTAATGGATTTGATATGTGTTCATCGATTTTAACCATCTGTATTCTGTTTGATAGATAATTATTCATGAGAAGTCTCGCGTTTTCACTCAACCCTATGTGTTTCAGGATAGCTAACAGAAGCTGGTGATTGATGGTATCAAAGGCCTTCGTGTAATCAAGAAGAATTAGGGCTGTTAGGTGTCCCGCATTGTATAATTCAGTACTGAGTATTTTGAAGAAAACTTACAGAACATAAGGTTTCTTCAAAAGAAAAAGCTGAAGAATAGGTTGGGTACTCCACTTCTAACGTGGAGATCAACAACCCTATAACGCTGAAATGATATCACTCGACTAACTATTCAATTCTTTGACAAGGTTATCATTCCCAGAAGAAAATTAATAATATCAAGTGTTAGAGTAACTCATCTCACACCAAAGGTTCCAATCTTACCAATCATGAATGAATCATGCTTTTAAAAAAATATGTCTAACCAAGGAGATACAATTGGCAGTTATGCTACTGACTAATTGGGGGATAGTGTGAAAGGTTAAAAAACAGACTAGGGGCTATGATTTATTTATATAAATGTGATCATACTTTGCTCTAACTATATATCAGTTAATATTATATTATAGTCTTTGAAAATGGCTTCAAAGTGGGAACTGAAACGTCCACTAAACTTTATTTTCAGACGCTCTAGAAAGTGGAGGCTACTTACAAACATATTGTTAGTTATCGGTTTACTAATTTTCAATATATTTTTTTTTCTGAGACAAAGCTTTTTGTCGTTAATGGGGAATTTATGTAGTGAAATAGTACTAGTATTATATAACGAGCACTCTGACACCGAGCACATTTTTCTCGATTTTGTAGGAATACTTCAATGAATTCGCTACATTTTGGATTGTAAACCATAACAACACTTCATAATCATTTCTCTACTCGCACTTCTGTACTGTATTAAGTTATAAATATTTCCAAAATAATAATTTCAAATCCAACACTCATAAGACTCCATAGAAATAATATTTGTTGTTCACCGTCCGGTTAGTTCAAAAAATATATATAGATGGCGATCCCTTCGAAGTTTTAGCAAATTGTTGTTAGTTTGGTTTAATGGGCACCGTTACTAGACATATACCCAACTTTCAAGTAATTTTTGCTATTAGTAAGTGTGTGTGTATCAGGGGGAGCATCTCGTTCTACCCACATTTCGTAACACCCACAGTGCATAACACCCAAAGTGCGTAACACCCAAATGTCATAACTCCCAAATTTCGTTATGCCCACACTCACCGAACATACCCGAATGATGCGCTGTTGCCAAATTCATCCTTCTTTTAGGTTAGGTTAGTTAGGTTAAGTTAGATTGGGTTAACAGGAAATTGCAGAATATCCGGTAAATTTTGCAACAGTGCATCATTCGGGTATGTTCGGAGAGTGTGGGCATAACGAAATTTGGGTGTTATGACATTTGGGTGTTACGCACTAAGGGTGTTATGCACTGTGGGTGTTACAAAATGTGGGTGTTACGCAGCGCACCCGTATCAGGCTTGTTACTAACTCCTTACGCCTTACTCAGGAGCAGCATGGTTATTCTCGCGCCCGTCAACCATAATCTTTCGTTGATCTTTAACTTAACAACTGTCAAAACTTAAAACATGAAACTTTCCTTGTGTTCCAGCCTTCAGGTTACAATCTGGGGATTTCTGGGGATTTTTATAACATCTAGCTGGGTATTTAATTTTTCTACATCTGGCAACCCTGGCTTGCGTAGCGACTGCGACTGCTCCATCGATTGGTTGGCAACTCTGCACCCACCGAGTAAATTTCAACGTTCATATATAGGAAAGTTACGAAATGTCATCATATCGATCCCTCCATATTGCGGGGGCGTCAATGAGGTTAAGGTGAAATTCCACGATATACTAATATGCAAGAGGATTTCAGTTTCTGGTATCTGATTGGTAGATAACAACAGATTGCAAAAAAATACCTGCTTCCCTAATAAGATCTATGAATATTCGAGTATATTGAAAATCTAACTTATGGTGTTCAATACTGAATGTCAGTTGAGAAAAAGTGTGGATATACTCTTCGTATTTGTGTTTGGTTTGACAGATAATTCAACTCGATCTGATCTCGATATATGTGAAAAATTGAAAACGAAAGCAAATGAAAAATTGATGACTGTGTATGGTTGGTGAAAATCCGAAGGGAATACCCGTGTTTGAAAAAAAAAGTGGGACTGTTCCTCATGCAGCAAGAAAGTTTGCCAGAGTATGATAATTACTCCTATATAAAATGGAAAATATTTGGGTTTACCAGTCGTTCAAGGATCTTTTTCCGAGGCCAAGAAAATGTTTGAGCTTTGTATTATACTTTGAACGTTATCTACGTCTCCTAATGTATAGTGTTAAATTTATATAGGAATCCAAAAGAACTTATGAACAAAATGCCTCTTTAAAGATATCGCTTTGTAATCATGCAACCAATTGTGATATAGTCCATTCATACAAAATGAGTACTATGATTATTCGTGAATGAAATCTTATCCTAATAGAAACACTTCAAAGCTAGTAAAATATTACTCTAAGAAACTCCTTACACTATTGAAAATTGAACAAACGACTTAAGATACTTGCAAAATGATTCCCTAAACCCCACAAAGACAAGACAGAATACAAAACGCAACGCAGGTTCAGGTATGCTGTGAGCTGTGACTACGCAACAAATCTTTTACTTTTACAACAGAGTAACAAAGACACCAAGAGACAGAGACAATCAGGAATCAGCCACATAGAACATATATGTTTGTGTGTTCTGTGACAATTTCTTTGCACTTTTTCTGGTTATCTTTGGTTCTATGGGGTTATGCCACCCATAGAGATTTTTAATTTACCCAATTTACCCCAGGATTGCCAACTTCGTTTTCCCCAAACCCTGCCCCTAGCCTCAGGTACCCCTTCGCCTATAAACTCGTGACATTTCGTAACTTTCCTATATATGAACGTTGGTAAATTTTTATTTTTAATAGTTTGTTGTGACGTTGTGCGTTGAAATTACATATATTATTTTTTAATGGCTATTTTTTCAAAATTACAAATGTATGAGATCGCTTGAAATAGACACAATTACCTAATGTAGCCATTGTCACCAGCAAGAGATTCTGTTAGAGAACATAACCTCATTTTTTTAGTTCAGTTTATATTTTAATAATGGCAGATATCCTTGTCTTAGATTGGCTTGACGAATTTGAATCTCTTACTGAAAGTGAAATACACATGTATTCCATTGAACAAGAGCACAATCATGAAGTTATGATAGCCCTTTATAGTGTTTTGGCAGAGCCGCAGAAGTTCAAGTCTGATAATGTAAGTTATGTTCTGGTATCATAAATTGATAATTTTCATCTCATGAACTTTGTATCCGAAATATACAAGGTAATGGTAATTCAGGTTTTTTTTATAGCTGATTGATGGAATATGCCAGCAATTATTGAATTTTTATCGATCCGGAGAAGCTCATTTAAGAAGGTTCACTATCCAGTTCATTCCTATGCTCGTTTTTCTACATCTTTCAAACAAATCATACACTGCTGTTCAAACTCTGTTGGTCAGTTTATATAATCTTGAGGTGAGTAGAATAGTGCTTTGTGATCCAACTTCATTTAAAAAATTGGTTAAAGTTCAATGGTTGTTTTGTTACTTTCATAAACTTGTCATTGATAGAATACATGAAACAAGTTATTATTGTTTATTGTTTCATTACCATTCTTCTTGATATGATTCCAAAAAAGTTCTTGTATCTTAGATTACCCTGGTGAGAATATGAATAGAGGAAAAGAGTTTTTCAAAGTTTTTTAAATTGAGAATTTGAAGATTCAATCACTCTTTGAAATATTTTGTTTTCAGGAAAACAATTGGTTTAATGCATATTCTAAGTCTACTGCCAACAAACCCTGAAATAATCACATTCCATGGATTGTTTTGCGATATTCATGAAATTATCATCTGGATTGATTACTGAAGATTGAGGTTCACTTCTCGAACTCTGTAGGTCTAGAGGCACTCTCCTTTGAATTCACCAATTTTTTTATTTTAGACTAAATGGCTTATTTCCACTCCGTCTGCTGTTTAGTGTAATATTGGAAAATCAATTAGAATAATTAAAAGAGAAGTGCCTTAGTGGGACTGATAAAGTCCGATAGGTAAGCCTCAATCTTCTTAGGAATAAGATTGCAGATACTGCCACTTATTCTTCAGATAAGCTAAAGCTAGTATTTGGAATAAGTATAAATTTTCTTTCGAAGATGCTAACTCAGTGACACGCGCATCTGATGCGAGTTATATCAGTTTGATGTTAGGGTAATTGATCTTCATAAAAATAATATCCATCAATCTATGAAAAATCCACATAAGTATTATGTTGATATGAACATCTTGTAGTTATCATCAAAACTACACAAAATAAGTTTATTTCAGGTTTGTTGGCACCAGACAACAGAAAATGCTTGAAACCAGTCAATTTCATAAAAACTTATAATTTACAAAAAATATACTAACATATTGATATTCTTCAGAGAATATTAAGAATATATTGAGTTCTTGATATTGGCAAAATATGAAATCGAAGTGAAGTGAAAACAATGGAAATACCTTCATTTCCTCAAAAAATCATATTTGAGTAGGCAATTAAATAAGTCAAAAAGGGAGGGGTTAATTGGTATAATGAAGTTGTATGCAGGATGTCTTGTGATAAGCATTTACATTGAAGTTTACAGACAATTCTCATTACTGAGTAACTGTTGTAATCAATAGCAACTACCAGTTATGAAATACTCACATAGAACACGACTGAAATAAAATATCCAGATATATTGGCACCTGTTCTATGGAGAGTGAGAGAGAGAGGGAGCATCTCCAGAAAAAAACTGATGCTAAATCTAAAAGTTTGGGTTAGCTACCTGCAAAGTTTTTTGGTCCGATATAATAATAATACTCCTTATTCAGAAATGAAAGGGCGAAGTTCAGCTGTGTGAACATGGGTTTGCACGGTATTTTTCCACTAAACCCCAAACGTATAGTACGTCGAACAAAATATCTCAATTATGCACATAAACCTAATAGTGAAAAAGCATTGGCAAACAAAAATATTATATCTATCTATAAACTGACACATAACCAGAAAAAATATATTATATTATAAGAGAAGAACCGTTCGAAATGTTTCAATTCATGTGGTGGTTGCCATTGAATCTGAATTTGATTTTCCTATACAGATAGAACGGACTCCTATTCCTAATAACTTTATGAAATAATGTGGCAATATGAAGCAGGCGTCTTGTTTTCATATTGATCGCTTCTCTCCGTATACGAGTAATGGGGTTTCTTCTTCCGATACCATATAGGAAATGAAGACAGTAGTTCTGAATCATCTGCATATTTATGACACTCATATAAGTCAAACACTTACGATATCGGCGTGGTTCAATACTGATAAAATGAGTGAGTCATATGGATTTTTTTTCAAATCGGTATTCACCAAATGTCCAGAATTATATAAGTACTAGCTGACCCGTGCCCACTTCGTTGGGTGTTTATTATTTTTGTGATGCATTTATATTGTGTGGTTTTCAGTACTAAGTTTAATCAGGTCACATCTCTGCCTTCTGGGCACATTCAAAAACTTTATAATTTTTGTTTAAAAAAATATGATGTCTCGCTAACTTGATATCAAGTTAGCAATACAACTTTTTATTATCGAGTTTATCAGAATTTTGACTAGACCATTAGATTCCTCTAATTTTTCGCTAATTAGTTGCGGAAGAAAATCTTTCTTTTTATTTTTGTTCAAAAAAATATCTGATGTCTTGCTAACTTGACGTCAACTTAGCAATACAACTTTTTTATTATTGAGTTTTTCATATTCTTTACTAGACCATTAGATTCCTCTAATTATTCGCTTATTAGTTCCGGAGAAAAATCTTTCGTTTAATTTTTGTTTGAAAGAATATGATGTCTCGCTAACTTGATATCAAGTTAGCAATACAACTTTTTTATTATCGAGTTTTTCATAATTTTGACTAGACCATTAGATTACTCTGATTATTCGCTAATTAGTGGCGTATGAAAATCTTCCATTTTATTTTTATTAAAATACTTATACGATGTCTCGCTAACTTGACGTCAAGTTAGCAATAAAACTTTTTCATTCTCGAGTTTTTCATAATTTTGACTAGACCATTAGATTCCTCTAATTATTCGCTATTTATTTGCGGAGGAAAATCTTTCTTTTTATTTGAAATAATATATGATATGTCGCTATCTCACACGTCAACTTAGCAATACAAGTTTTATATTATTGAGTTTTTTTATATTTTGATTAGATTTAGATTATTAGATCTCTGCAAATAATCTCTAATTAGTTGCGGAGAAAACCATTTTTTTTCTGGAATATTTATGGTATCTTATCGTTCTATGATGATAAATTTCAATATTTCATTTTATATTTTCATTTCATATTTCATATATTCAAAAGAAACATCTATGTGTCTATACCACGCACAAGTTAGAGCGGGCGCTGCGAAACATTCCGTTTGAAAAAACCGATGACCTCACTCTGATTGATGATTTGAGTTGAGGAAGACTTGATTAATTATATTTTGGAGATTGCCGGACGGAATTATGGTCCAGTTTTTTTTTCGGCCCTATAATAGGAGTTTTCGATTCCATCGCTGTAGTTGTTGAAAAAAAATGTTGTATAGAATGCAAAAACCGTTGACCGCTATTTCTCGACTGGAATGTTTTTGCAAGATCCTTTCAAACCTGAAACTGAAAGTTGCCAGAATAGCCCGTTGTCAGTTTTATTATAAATCTCACATACCTTCTCTCGAGTTTTGGAGCGGGCCGCGCTTTTCAACAGTTTTTGTGACTTCAGTTATAGCTGAACTTCATCCATTATTATAACAGATACATTTTCCATAATTATAAAATAGCAGTGCTTCGAATTTTGTGATAACTTTTGTGATAACTTTTTTTAAAGTGAATAAATATCGCTATAATTATTAAAAAAAAGGCGAACGAAAAATTATGGTGAACTGGTGAATGAACCAAAAAAAAAACTATTCAAATGCAGCAAGTCGACGCAAAGACGAAATTTCAGACAAATTTGAGAAGTTGTTTGATCCGAATGCTGATGAAGAACACTTTTCGTGGTATAAAAGTTGCATGGCCAGCTATATCGGCGAAGAAAAAATTCCTTGTCGTCACTGCATAAGAGTGCTGGAAGAAAGAGCTTCATCATCAACACAGGGCGTAGCTGGCCCATCAACTGACCTGCAAATCAAAAAAGCAACAGCGATTCGTCGAAATAGCCGAACGCGTACGTCGGCTAGACTGTAGCAGAATCGTCATGTGTGCTAAAGAATTACGGAAATAACTATCCACTACTGAACTCACACCAAAGGACAAGTTGTGTGATGAAATTCTTATAGAAGATGCCGCGAAGAAATGCACATTCACGCCGAAATGGAAGACTTTCATACAAGCCTCATTCAGCAGTCGAAATCTAAAATTGTCAGGCAATACACTCCATGAAGCATTAGCGGTGTTTAGTGATATATCAGTGTAACGAACAGAAAGACACCGCAACATACAGCTCTAGCCGAATTCATTCACCACCTACCTAACTAAATCGAAACATTCTACACTGTTGAACAATCTTAGACTCTGTCACAATGACATTCAAGGGAACATTCCGTGAAACAATTAAGTGGCGAAGATTCTATTCACGTTACAATTATGATAGTTAATCAACAAAAGAATGATGAAAAGAATACCTCATGAGCATGGCCTAGCTCTTCAGGTTGACTAGTTATTCGACATCTCAAGCTAAGCAGCAGGGAAAGACCGCGTCGAAAGCTCATAAAACTGCAGCAAAGTATTATATCATAGCTCGCAGGCAATATATCAATGAATACAAGATATATTGAGGATATGCTGTCCTTCGGAGGAGACGTAAAGCTGTCGATCCTGAGTCCATGGTTGTTGGACTCGTAATAGATCCCTACATCTGGTTGGAATACCAGAGTGTTCGGCAAAATTTCCGGTTGGGGGAAATGTGGTCACCGGCGTCGATGATTGGCCTTGGTAGAGGAAACAGGCCGACGTTGAATAAATCATTCAATGAAAGAACACTTCACACACTGCTAAACGGAAACTAACTGAAACGGACTGAAAATATTTATATCAAGTCGTTCACAACCAAAATCCCAGCTGGCTGCGAAAGGTTTTTTTCTTGTTTGAAAAATAAACTGCAGCTCGTTTAATAACTCTGCAAGTATTTTCCAACTTTTCAAAAATCAATGCTGAAACAGAACTTTTTATTACCGGTGGATATGAAGACTCCAAAAATCTTCAAGCTCCAAGGTAATAGGTCTTCTGAATTGCTAGACTTGAAGTCCAATCACCTAGAAGCAGATCGAGGGATTTTCAGCCATATTTTTTGTTGCTGTTCGTGGAGGAATTGAACAAGTTTTTATGGATTGTGCAGATTCCGATGTTTTCGTACTCAACATCCACTTTTGACATAAGCTATCGAATGGTAGTTGTTGAGGAATTTGGTTTGAAGGATCGGACAAAAACTCTGTTAAGCTGAGATTCAATTAAAATGTATCTGAATTTATTAGAACTTTTGATGTTTTGTATTTACATTGCTTAAGGGCTGCAATACATGGGCCTCCGAACTTACTCCAATTCGGTTATGAAAGACGAGATGGAAAGTTGTACCCGGTGCAAATGGCAAAACCACCTATGCCAAATTCTTTGATCAGGCTTTGCAAATATAATGCTGAATGCCTGATAATGTTTTGCACTTGTAGAAAAAGCGATATCAATTGTATTTCCTTTTGCAAATGCATCGGCAATAATTGTCAAAACTTACCTGAATGAATTTTTCACTACTTATTAATAGGTGAACCACTTTTTTTATTAAATTTGTATTGAATCAGATCATGCCGTTTTTTTTCCATACCTCACCTAAACCAGGTGTTAATAGTCAATAACAATTTTTTTTTCGCAGCTACAGCGATGGAATCGGAAACTATTATAGGGCCGAAAAAAAAAACTGAACCATAATTCCGTCCGGCAACCTCCACAATATCATTTATTAAGTCTTTCTTAACTCAAATCATCAGTCAGAATGTGGTCATCGGTTTGTGCATACGGAATGTTTCGCAGCGCTTGCACTACATGAATCTCTGAACTTTCTCCAATTCGGTTATGGATAGTTGTACCCGGTGCAGATGGCAAAAGCCCCTTTGTCAAATCCTTTGATTGGGCATTGCGAATATAATGCTGAATGCAGCACGATGTCTTGCACTTGCAAAAAAGCCGGATCAATTGAAATTTGCCTTTGCAAATGCATCGAAAATAATTCTCAAAACTCACCTGAATGAAAGCAAAATTTTGTTATTTTTCATTGCATATCAATATTTTAACCACTTAAGTATTACTTACTGTTATGATTATGCCGTTTTTTCCATACCTTGCCCAAACAACCTGTAAATAGTTAAGAACATTTTTTTTTCACAGCTACAGCGATGGAATCGATAACTACTATTATATGGCCGAAAAAAAAAAATTGGACCATAAATCCGTCCGGCAACCTCCACAATATGATTCATTGAGTCTTTCTCTGTTCAAATAATCAATCAGGACGAGGTCATCGGTTTTTGCAAACGGATTGTTTCGCAGCGCTTGCACTAAGTAGCAATTCTGTGAAATTGTTACTTCACTGGTGTTATTGTTTGTATACATTCACTTTATACTGGATACGAGCAAAGTTGTGATGTATTTTCAGTATTTTCAATTTCCAATAATTGATGCTTTGGAAACTTTTAATTTTTTTTGGCGATAATAATATACTTCCATTTTACAATAAAAAAAAATGGATGATATATCCGGGCCATTCTCAGATACCTACAAATCTGATTAATGGGCTAAAAACTATCAGAAAGTAGGTGCTTTCCTGGGAAGTCATTGAATTATATATTCAATTATTGAGGTGGGCACACTTGCAGATCGGTTTCGATCGGTTTTCAGTTAAAATTTCACGTAGAGATCAGAAATTCATATCATAAAATTACACAATCGGTTTCACCACTTATCCGAAATCTTTATGATTTCATTAAAAACTCTCATTATTTTATTTCGGACGATTTAGAAGGTAATGATCGCGGTTGATGCGCATGAGACCATAGAGATAGCAGCTATTCCGAAAACAATTTCATGTCCGAAAACAAATAACATTTACAGTTTAATGGGGTTTGTACATAAACAATAGCACCACTGAAGTAACAATTTCGAAGAATTGCTACTTTTGCATGGTATAGCCACATAGGTATTTCTTTTGAATATATTAAATATAAAATCAAATATTGAAATTACTCCTCATAGAACTCTTAGATACCATGTATATTTCAGAGAAAAATAAATTAGTTTCCTCCGCAACTAATTGGCGAATAATTAGGGGAATCTAATGGTCTAGTCAAAATTATGAAATTTGACGCCAAGTTAGCGAGACATCATATAAATGAAGATATAAAATCAAATATTAAAAATTGAATTGAACTGGCCGATACTTGATGAAAATCCATATTAACAAAAATATATTACAGTTTCCTGTATGATTTTCACTTACAATGGGTTTACAAAACCGCGGTTTTGTGAACCCATTGTAAGTGAAAATCACACAGGAAAGTGTAATATATTTTTGTCGAATATTAAAATTACTCCTCATAGAACACTTAGATATCATGTATATTTTAGAGAAAAATAAATTAGTTTCCTCCGCATCTAATTAGCGAATCATCAGGGGAATCTAATGGTCTAGTCAAAATTATGAAAAACTCGAGATTGAAAAAGTTCTATCGCTAACTTGACGTCAAGTTAGCGAGACATCATAAATTTTTTTAAACAAAAGTAAAATGAGAGATCTTCCTCCGCAACTAACTAGCAAATGATTAGAGGAATCTAATGGTCTAGTCAAAATTATGAAAAACTCGAGATTGAAAAAGTTCTATCGCTAACTTGACGTCAAGTTAAATTAGGTTCTCGTATTAGTCGATTTTTCACAGAAGCGTCAGATACTGCAAGGATAAGCCGGTCTTTGATTAAACTGTCTGTTAGAGTGCCGAAACGACAAGATGTACTCATCCCTATTAGAATGTTGACATATTCTTCTACGCTTTCTTCTGGTTTCCTATCCCTTGAGAAGAATAAGTGCCTTTCATATGTTTCGTTTTTCTGTGGGATGAAATATGAATCGAATTGTTCGATTATATCAGCATAATCATTTTTCTTCTGATCCTTGGACCACTGGAAATTATTATATATTCTCACTGCTCTATCTCCGATGGTGTTTAATAACAAAGATCCTTTATATTCAGCATCAGCATCTTTTTGGCGAGATGCTGTCAAGTAAATTTCGAATTTCTGTTTAAAAAATGTGTAGTTTTCTGCCAGGTTTCCATTCCAGTCCATTTCACACGGAATTTTCGCATTAACATTAACGTTAGTAGTCACAGACATGCTGACTGATTTTTTATACACTGTGGTGCTATAACAAGAAGACTATCATAACAGACTATATTTCTCTTTCTGGTACCAAGGAGAAGTAGAATCAAACAGAAAATTTCCTTACAACATCCTATGGACCGACGAAGCTACCTTCACATCGAACGGCGTAGTCAGTTCCCAGAATTGTAGGTGGTGGGCTCAGGAAAATCCTCATTTTGTGATAGAATGTCGGGACCAATATTCATTTAAAACAAATGTGTGGTGCGGTGTTTTAAATAATCAGGTAATGGGACCATTCTTTTTTAGACACAATTTAACTTCTCAGGATTATTTGCAATTTCTAAATACTGAGATCAGTGATATAGTGGACAATATGCCGGTTGAAATGAGACACAGTCTGTGGTATCAATGTGACGGGGCTCCTATTCATAGTTCAAGACAAGTCAAAGAGAAACTATTAGAAATGTTTAGGGGCAAAGTTATTGGGCGAAATATGGAGGAAATATGGCCGCCTAGGTCGCCAGATTTAACCCCACTAGATTTTTTCTTGTGGGGTTACTTAAAACAAATCGTTTATAAACAAAGACCTTTTCGTGACGTGAATCACCTAGAAACTGTTATTAGAAACTCTATTTTGAACATAAACCCTGTGAGTATCAGCAACTCAATAAAAGATGTATCAAGAAGGACAATTATCTGCATAGAACGGGAGACATACAGAAATGTAGTGTATTTAATGTCGTGAGTCTTTTTTTCGTGTTTTTTTGCTATTAGGTATAGGTACATGTTCATTTTCAGTTCCTTTTAATTAAGATTAAATTCCACTGTATTTTTTGTTAAAAAAACAATAAACACTCTAAGATATTGTTTCCTAATGTTCCGTTTTGTTCTAATTCATATTGTGAGGCCATTTGCTCATTAAAAAACTCAAGTACTGTATAGTTTTGAAAGCCCCGTTGAAACAACTTTGCATCAAGTTTGACAACTTTTATTTTTCAAAATTTGTTTTTAACGTCAAAGAGGCTCTCAAAATATTATTGTATTACAAAAAAAGAAATTCGGTGACGACTTTAGTTCAAATAAATGATATAGTACAGGTGTGCTTAAATTTTGATAAGTAGAAAAAGCAGGAGTGCGGAAAAATAGTGTAAATATAAAATACTTATTATGGGTTTGAAACTTGGTGTGTGGGTATAAAATTACAAAAGAAAATGTTTTTATTCCTTGATATTTTTGGATATTTTGAAGAATAATGTCATTTTTCGATGTTTCTTTTTTTAAATGTCAATTTTGACAGGTTAAGGAAATCACGTGACCTATTTTGTAGACGCCATTTGACATCATTTCTTAAGCAAAATCTACTGCCAAAATCAAATTTCACATAAAACGATAGATAAAAAAGTTTCCCATTTGATGCGGACTTTATCGGTGACACTGTATATTTGAAAAAAAAATGAAAGTGAAAAACTCAATAATAAAAAAGTTGACTTGACGTCAAATTTAGCAAGAATTTAAAAAGGAGTGAATTTTTTTTTCTTCCGCAACTAATTAGCGAATAATTAGAGGAATCTTATGGTCAAGTCAAAATTATGAAAAACGCGATATTGTTGACGTCAAGTTAGAGTCAATTTAGCGAGACCTCATGTATTTTTTCAAAAAAGGAGCGGATTTTTTTTTCTTCCGCAACTAATTAGCAACAAAATAGCACCAAATTATGAAATCATTTGTTTTCCATATTTCGAATAGTGTCTCGCTAACTTGATATACATGATTCTAACCCCCTTAGGGGTGGTATTTCAGATGCCTACTTCACACAAAGAATACACCCTCCAAGTTTCAGATCTCTACGATCAGCGGTTTAGGCTGTGCGTTGATTCACCTCCAAAATAACTTTCTACCCCCTTACCACCCCGTAAGGCGATTAATTACCATAAAATATGAAACATGTCTTCCATCAATTTTGTTAAAGAATGTTAATGCGGATTTTGAAGTGGATTGGACCTAGGAATCACGTTGTCCTATGCAAACTTTGTCCCTGTTTTTCACCCCGTGAGGGTTGGAATTTCAGAAAACCCCCTCTCAGATGCCTACGTTAGGGATTGCAATCCCGCAGCTCAGTCAATCCCGCGGGATTTATATGCGGGATTGATCAATCCCGCGCGTGATCCCGCATATTTGAAATTATTCACAGTAGTTCAACTTCTTGCCCCGTTTGTATGTAAGATAAAATATTAATTTTTTGATCTTATAGGGCTAAGATAAAATATTAATTTTTTGATCTTATAGGGCTATAAGATCGAAAAATTAATACTTCATCTAATTTGAAATTATGTTATAAAATCGAATTGAAACTACAGGTTTCTGTTTAAAAAATCAAGTATTATTAATTAAACATGTCTTACATTATGCAACAAAATTTGTTTTCTAACAAAAAAACCATGAAATTATAATTAAGTACGAGTAATTAGTAATCAGCCTTATTAGACCTTAATTTTTAAATGTTAAGCATCAACAGTTTCGTTTAATTTCACCCTTACATCTAACAACAGTTTTATGATGTTTGTAATTCAGTCTTGATAGTCTTATTCATATAATGACTAATAATCAAATCACAACTTTCTCTTATCTAGATTCTATTACTACGACTAACCTATGGTGATAACTTTTGAAAATACGCTCTTAAAAAGCAAATGGCATTTATAGTATCATCTCCAAGTCTGCTTCTGAGTGAACTGCAAATATATCCTGATGCCGAAAACGCTCTCTCGGCTTCTACACTAGTAGGCTGAATCGTCATTATATATTCATAGGCGAGCGTCAGGTACTCTCCTCTGATACCATCGGACTCAAAACATGCCATTTCTTTCTTCAAAATTTTCTCATAATCTCTTTGATTGTTGTCTGGCTTTTTCTTAAATATTTCTTTTTCTTGTTTGAGCTGTTTCTCTAATTCTTCTTTTCGCGTTAGAGTAGGACCTGTGTCAGTTGCAGATGTTTCAGCTATAGGTGTATTTTCGAAGACGTCACCTGCATACATTTCATGAATTTCATCGTCTTCAGCTCTACTGACTCTTTCTATTATTTTCTTTATTTCTTGGCGTATTGCAGCTTTTTTTGGCATGAAGAATGTATGAGTACGATCTGTATTTTTGGCTTCTTGGTTGTACTTTTTCGGATTTTGCAAATAAATCAAAACTCCTGTCAACTCAGTGCGGCGTTCTTGAATACGTTCATGTAGACTCTGAGTTAACTGGTTACTCAACACCGTATTTTGTTGTTGCAATTTATCCAAAATAAAGCGAAATGTTGTGTCCGCAGTTATAAGCGTTGACTCTCGCCTACAAAGTGCCTCAATTCCCAATTTAAAAGGTTGCAAGCTGGCAATGAGATCATTGATTTTGAACCACTCATTATCGCTGAATTTAATTTCAGATTCAATATCGATTAATGCTTTATCGATACAATTCTTGAAGTTATATAATCGTTCTAAGGCTATTCCAGCGAGTACGGCAGTATAATATTAATGCCAATTCTTTTCCTCCTTGTTCCTTTACATATTTTTGTGAGAAGACGTCATTTTTGGTTGGTGAACGTTTAGAAATCTTGACCACTTTTCGTACTTTCTTCAATAGATCGTCGTATGTGGAAGTCATTTCAATTGGTGGTGAATTTATATTCACAGTTACGCCGGGGATTCATTCGAGTCCATATCATCATTATCATCGTCATCATCATTATCAGATTTCGTCGTAATTGCGGCTGCTGGGCATTCTGGTATTGGTGAATTGCTTTTCTTATACAGTGTATCAACTACCACTAGCTGTAAGCCGTGTGTAAAACAAAGCTGCTGGGAACAACGCAAAAGCCTGCCAACCTTCACCATCACACTAGCGCCATCCGTTGTACTTGCGATAATATCTGTGTCTAAGTCTAGACCAAAACTCGCGAGGCGTTCTTTTACTAAGTTAATGCAATGTTCTGCTGTAGCCGAGCCATATATACGTACCAAACCCAAATTGAAATGATTTTCTTTCTGGTGAACATTGATATTTAAGTATCGATGATTCTTTTGTGACGTCCATTCGTCAAATGTAAGTGAAAATCTCTGTTTTCCTTTCTTGAGACGTTCAAACTCTATAATCATGTCCGCTTTGACTGTGTTATAAAAATTTGTTACGATAGATCTTATCGTATTTGGCGAATTAGGTAGTTTGTGTCCACTTTAAGAAAATAAATCTCTTGAATCCGAAGATGTGCAAAAGGAACTTCAGGAGAATCCGTCTTTACATACCATCCTAGAGATCATTTTGTCCATGGAGTTCTCTTTAATAATAAAACTGTCCATAGTTTTGGGTTTCTTCTTTGGCACTACTGGTAAGGATTCTTCTCCAGTCTCATCGTTTCGAGAACCGATATCAATATTGTGTTTAGTCTTCAAATGTATTTTTAAGCCTTTGGTAGAACGTTGACTAATTTTTAGTTCATCTGAATACAGAAGACATTTGCCACCTTTGTCACTTTTCTTGAAATAACGCCACAGACCTTTACCAAGTTGATTGTCGTCGCCTTTATTACCTTTCTCGGAATTCTCAGTTTCATTGGACTTGGGCATGATTCATTTACTCGTTACCTGCAAGTATGTATTTAATGTGTAAGCAAATGTTCACGCCACATTACGACATCATATTCCCATTTACGGGCATAATCAGTATATAAAATAGCACAAAACAAAAAATAAATAGAATACATATATACGTTACGTTAAACGCCGGACGATGAATACGAAAACCCTCTATCTGTCACATACAGAAACGACGCGCGAAGCGCACGGTGAGTCTATGTGAAACTGACTGACACGAACGTCACGAACTGACACGAAGCCGCCCGGCAACGTCTTGCTCGAGCCACTCGCTTTCTTACGCAAAACTTCACGAATGTTTTAGCGGTAAATTTAAATTTGCGGGATTTGCGGATCCGCGTTTTGAAGGTGCGGGATCCAGCAGATTGATAAGTGTAGCGGGATCCCGCGGGAACGCCGGATCCCGTTTTGCGGGATTGCAATCCCTAGCCTACGACAAACAAAGAACACACCATCCAACTTTCAGATCTGTACGATCAACGGTTTATACTTTGCGTTGATTCACCTCCAACATAACTTTCTACCTTTTTTCAACCCCGTTAAGCGATTCATTTCAATAAAATACGGAACACGTCTTCCATCAATTCTGTTAAAGAATGTTTAGCGAAATTTGAAATAACTTGGCCCTAGGAATCACGACCCATACAAACTTTGTCACCGTTTTTCACCCCCTTAGGGGTGGAATTGCGGACAACCCTTTCTCATCAAATGCCTACATCATACAAAGAACACACCCTCCAAGTTTCAGGTCTCTATGTTCAGCGGTATAGGTCCCCAAAATAACCTTCCACCCCTTTTTAACCCCGTTCGGCGATGAATTTCAATAAAATACGAAACAAGTCTTCCATCAATTCTGTTAAGAGTATAAAGAATATGCAAAATATCAAGTAGATTGGACCAAGACATCACATTGTCCCATACAAACTTTGCCCCCGTTTTTCTCCCCATTTGGGGTGGAATTGTTCAATCATAAAAAATATAGCCTATATCACTCCTGGATAGTGTAGCTTTATGTTCTTTTATGTGAATGGTTTCGATTTTGCCTTAATTATTTTTGATTTGTACTTTATGTTCCAAAATTTTTGTTATAGTGAAAGGACCTAAAAATGTATTATTTTTTTTGTTTCGATTTTGTGAGTTTTTTTAAACGTTTTGATTGATTCTAAACTTTTCACTTACGTCACCTTTGATATTTGTTTAGGAGATACCTTTTTGTTTGCCTGATTTTAATTTTTCTTCGACTTTTTTGTACACAGGGGTGAGTTTCTGTTTGTGTTCTTGCACGTATGACGCAAATAATTCTTTCGGAGTAAAAGTCTCTTCTGGGTCTCTTGAGTAAGTACGGCCAAAAACTAGTTCAAATGGGGTGTAACCGGTTGAACTGTGAATTGAACTATCGTAGCCTAATATCGCATAATAGATCAGGTCTGTTTCAGTGGGGTGGGATTCTTTTAAAATCCGTAGATGTTCAATTAATGTTGAATGAGTCTCTCAACGGGGGTATTGGATTCGTGATGTCCGCGGGTGGTGAAATTTAGTTTAATTTTCTGATTTGCCAGCAATCGGTATTGCTTGAGCAAATTCAGAGAAAGAACCAATATATTTATATTTTGTAATAAAAAAAAATGCATCAATGTGGATTATTTGAAAGGGTTTATTTGGGGTTTCTTTCAAAACTAATGGTACATATGGACTTTTTCTGGAATATTTTGTTCGACAAATATCACAAGAGTTTATGTAGTTGGTAATTGACTGCTTCATATTCATCCAATAATAATTTCGTTTCAAGTGTTGTAGAGTTTCCTCGATACCTCGATGATTTGTTTTTCATCATGAAAATTTGTTCTTCGTGATCCGTTATAGTGTTGAGTAGCTTAGTACAACGAATCAATCTCAAGGTTTGTTTGTTTTTCACTAATTGTTGGTTTTCGGAATATATAAAATAATTTGTTTGGTTTCAAATAATCTTTCATGTAATCGAAAATAAGTCGATCGTTTTGATCTGAAGATACTTTGGCAGTAGTTATTTTATGAATTCCATATGACTCTTGTTTTACGTCAATTTTGTTATGTTTACTTCTGAAAACATGAATTTGATGTATTTTGTTATTGATTATATCGTGTCGAATCGGTATTCCATCATTTAACATTTCTTTCCAAAGGGAATGAGGAGTTTCGTTGAGACTGAGATGGTTGGTTTTGATTAATCGAAATTTTTGGTTCAGTAGGAGGTTTGATTTGAATATCAAAAATAATGTTGATTTGGGTTTATTTTTAGTACAAATATTAGTTTTGCTAAGTGTTTGGTTGTCTATAGGATTTTCTGAGAGTGCTTTCAGAAAGTCTAGAGTTTCTTGATTTATATCACCTTGATTATTCAAAACTGAATCGGTTTCATGTATATTGAGTTGAATACGAGATAGTGCGTCTGCATTAGAATTCAACTGTTTTTTTTTTCATAAATGATTTTGAAATTATATTCTTTCAATTTCAATCGCCAACGGAATAGTTTCGAATTGGGTTCGCGGATATTGAAAAGCCAAGTGAGTGGGCGGTGATCGCAGATTACCGTGAAAGGTCTTCCGAAAATATAGGGCCTGAATTGTTAACAAGCCCAAACAGTTGCAAGAAGTTCACGTTCTATAGTACTGTATCGTTGCTCTGTTTTAGGGTGCGGGAAGCATATGTGATTAGTTTATCTTGCCCAATTGTACCCTGGGATAAAACAGCGCCTAAGGCAAAATTAGAGCTGTCCGTAGTTACTATGAATTCTTTTTCAAAATCAGGATATTGAAGTATGGGATCATTGCAGAGCATCTTTTATGAATTTTCGATAATATCCGAATATCCCGTCAAACCTAAAAATGATTTGATTTCTTTTTGGGTTCTTGGAATGGGAAATTTTTGAATAACTGCAATTTTATATCGATTTGATTTTACTCCCTCGGGGTTGATTATATGTCCCAGATAAGCTACTGATTTGTGAAGGAATTCTGATTTATCTAGTTGAATTTTGAAGTTTGATTTTCGTAATCGGTCGAATCCGCCTTTAATTCTAAATATGTGTTCTTCCAATGAGCTACTGAGTATTATGATTTCATCTAGGTATACCAAACAAGTTTCGTTGTTTAAACCCCTGAGAACATTATCAATTACCCTCTGAAAGGTGGATGGGGCGGTTTTCAATCCGAAAGCCATTCTTTTGAATTCATAATGTCCATTCTGAGTTGAAAAAGCAGTTTTTGGAATCTCATTTTGTTCATCTCAATTTGGTTATATCCTGAAGCTAAGTCAAGTGTTGTGAAGTAGTTTGCTCTTCCAAGTTTGTCGAGTATATCTGTAATAATTGGTAGGGGATGTTCGTTCATTCAGTTTTCGATAATCGATAACGATTCGCCATTTTTGTTTACCTGATTTGTCAAGTTTTTCTGGAACTACCCATATAGGATTGCTCCAAGGTGAGGTAGATGGTTGAATTAAACCTTGTTCTAACATTTCATTTATTTGAGAATTTACCTCTTTTTTGTGGATTTCCGGAAATCGGCAAGACTTCGTAAAAATGCGAGTATCGTTTTTTAGCTTTATATCTTGTGTTATTTCGTTAGAAAAACTCAAAGGAATGTTTTCACAGTAGAAAACGTCTCTATATTCATAGCATAATTTTCGGATCGCTTCTCTTTCTTCTTCATTGCAATGTTCAAGTATAAGATTTTTTAAATTATATTTCAAAAGTGTGTCATGTTCTTTACTGAGATTTTCGTTTGTTTCAATGAAGTGTTTTTCGTTCAGACTTGAAGGTTCAATCATGAACGGTTTGGTTATTGTTATTTCGCATGGATTTGTATTTGAATTCGTCATTGTTGTGAGGAGAGCAAAATAATTTTCCACATTAACAATAGCCTGAGGAAATTCTACTTTGTTTCCGAAATCAATGTAGATCAACAGTCCCAAGCCATCTTGGAGGTGTGTAGACTGTTGCCGTGGAGACATCAAACTATTCTGGTGATGAACATTCGGATAGGAATTATATTAACAAAATGGTTAAGGCTTTCGCGGCCGAGGTTTTTAGTATAACTACTTTTCTTCGGGTTTGAAGGCCGTCGTTCTTTGGAATTTTTTCCTAACGTTTCGCTAGCGCGAGTGGCCAGCTTCTTCAGAGGCTTACTCATTTCCGATGGCTGAGTCATCGTTAGGAAGAAATTCCAAAGAACGAAGGCCTTCAAACCCGAAGAAAAGTAGTTATACTAGGAATTATATTGTTTTTGGTTCTGAATGAAATTTTCTTCATCCAAAACATATGAAATTGCAAGTTCCAAAGAGTCTGGATTTCTGAGTCTAATCATGTCTTGTATTCTACAACTTAAACCACGTATAAATGTTTTCAAAGATAATTCATCATAATTTTGCAATTCGAAAGCACCTTCCTGGATATTTAGAATCATCGAAATTAATTTTGATGCAATTCTACTTCTTATTTGCCCAAATGAAAATTATTGAAATGAAAAAAATGATTCTTTTCTGTGAAGTCTCATTACAATTAATTCTTTGATCAAGACTATCCGAATTTCTTTGGTCTCCAAAATTCAATCTTGAAAGATTTTTCAAGTTAGCCCAATCTTTAATTTCTGGTCTACTTCCGATTAACATTAAGGCTTTTCCTGATAGTTTTCCAATCACAGCTCTAATTAGGAAAGTATTCATTGGATTATCGGGATTTTGAACATTAACATAGGTTGAAAGCAAAGGATTGCAATGTTCAATGGAAACTCCTAAAGTACTGTCATTATTCACAATATTGGTATAGTATCAATATATAATCTAATTGATGATTGATTGGTGGGTTGGCCACTTGTGGGTTTGCTACTCTTTCTGGTTGGCTTTGCATATTATTATTATCATGATTTACATTAAGGTTATTCAAATTTCCAAATAATTCGCCAATTTTGACTGTTGAAATTCGAAAGAACTCAGTTGATAATCAATATTCGGTATAGTTATTGGTTATTTCATTAAAATTATTGATTTGTGTTTTAAAATTCGATTTTCTATTCTAAAAATATGTTTCCGAATATTATATGCACTAATATTGAAAACGCAATTGATTTCGATCAATTCTATCACTAGCCCTATGCTAATAAAAATCATATGCTCTGATTTGATTGATTCAATAAAGGCCACCTTTGCCACAAAATACAAATGGAATGAGGGGAAAAAATGATGGCTCACTTATTCCTGGTCTTCTTCCAATAGGATTCTGCGTTTTCTCCAAAGTCCTCTGGCCTCTGTCTCGTTCACGAAATTTTTTTCGGTTTCTGTCTGCTAAGAGTTGAAACTCAAGAACGAAATACTCGATGAAATTTTCTCAGACAACCCTACAACGACTGCGTCAATTATTTCAAATGATTTGCCTGCAGAATTTTCAAAAAGCTTTATTTGTACTAAATGTGACGAAAGACAAGAATTGAATGATGAAATCATGTTTACAAGATGCGCTGAGCCGGTATTTGGAATAGGAGATCGACCTGGGAACATCCGTTGGTAATGTTATCTATTGTTTATCTTGATATACCTTGCTACTAATTCTACTCATGCCAGATCTCCCCTCTTTGCTCATATCGTTGTAGATGGTGATATTTGAATTTTTAAGTTCTCGAATGAACAGATCTTGAACAGAAATGAAGTGAATTCGATGATGGGTGCGCTTGGCTGATTACCTAGTTTATAAACGTTATTCAGCTCAGTCGGGTGGATATTTATTTCAAGTAGATACTAGTGATATTTGCATTTCCTTTTTCGAGCCTTTCGTTCAAGATTTTCACATCGTTGTTTATTAGTTGCTTTATTTCTAATGTTTGAGCGGTGTTCATTAGATCTTGAATGTTTTCGAGGGTTAGTTATGTCATTAGTTCACGGTGCGCGATCTTTTCGCGAGGGAATAAAGTAATGTTACGATATATCCTTGAGAATGTGCATATAACGTCAATTTTATTCAATTCAAGACTCTCAGATGTTCTTTTTAGCCTATTAACATGGCTGACCCTGGGGGCTCTGTTATTGCTAGCCAGCATGAGCCCCGATATGCTGGCTAATTTCAGTTTTCCTGCCGCCAATTCGAGGACTCGCTGGATGACATTGTCCCTACAGGTGATTGCGTACGAGATGGCACCCTTGCAGGTGAGCTAGATCTTGGTGGCATTCTCACCATACAGTCTTTGATAAGATGTCCGGGTTTTCCACATCTATAGCATGTCCTCTTCTTCTGGGTGCTAATTTCATATTCAATCATTCATTTGATTTCCTCGAGAACCTTCTCGACTGATTTATTCGCTGTGCTATATCGTTGTTCCGGTTCTTCTATTGAAACTGCACGCACTTTCGGCCTTGACGTGTTGAAGGCCGCCTCCACTTCCAAAGAGCGAACCAAAGCATGGCTACTTCACTTGAAGTTTGTCAATCGCAGAGTTCTTTAGATTTCTGGGTCTCTTTTTTTCCCCTTGTGAAAGGCGTCTGACCTGTCCTTCACTCCCAGGTCTCCGGAAAGCACTTCAGCCTCTAGGGCCTATTGCGCTTTGCTTCCCTGTACTTTATGACACCTATTCCAACAACCTTGTCCCCTGCACAAGTTTGTGCAGGTTGTTTGTCATATTCTTCTGGATCCAAAATCGTTTTCTCCATATATTTGTTGCCTTTTATGGTCCAGAGCCTCACCGGAGTATGTATCGAGCGTCGAGCTGTCTCTATCCCTTCGTTACATTGTCTTCAGCTAAGGTCGCCGTTGTACACCCCTATCTTATTCAGGTGTCCTTTGAGTGGATAGTCAAACAGCCCTGTTTTAACCCTTATCTGATTCCTGTTACACTGATGCAGGTCTTCAGTCTTTTTCCTCGACGGTCCTTTTATGAAAGTTCTCCCGTGGGCGCTACTGGGTAGATTTCCCCAGTAATCTCTATGTTTTGTTCTCACCCAATTCTTCATGTAACTCTGTACCGTTGTTTTTGGTACCCACACTGCTGGCTCGGGTCCAGTTTATGGTTTTGATTATCCTTGTCTTGCAAGCCCATCGGCTTTTTCATTGCCTGCGATACCTGAATAACCTGGGACCCATTGTAGAGTCAGTCTATTATGGTCTGCCAGATGTTTCAGTTCCTCGCGGCATTCCCATACCAGTCTAGATGTCACTTTGGGATAATAATAATAAATAAATATTATCAATAAAATATTGATCCTCCCATTTCGTTGGGACCTCAGGTAGATTGTTCTCACACATTGGAGTATGGCATGAATTTCTGCTTGAAAAACAGATCTGTGTTGTCCGAGCGGGTAACTATACCCTAGGTTTCTCCCCGCACAGTATACACCAGCCCCTGTTCTATATTCCGTCTTGGATCCATCTGTAAACCAGGTGCTCCAGTCGGGCTTTTTCTCAGAGAGATTGTCTCTTTGCCACTCTCCACGATCTCATATCATTACTGAGAAGTTCGTGTTGAATATAAATTTGGGTGACATGTGGTCTGTATTCATGTTGAGTACATGTCCCAGGATATCTGTTTTCACCGATCTTTTGTATCCCGGTGAATTTTCCAGTATAAAATGGTCCATTCTTGCCTCTTCCCATTTCACATGATGCGCTTCTAGATACGCCAGCTGGATTAGGCGTCCAAAATCTGCCTCAAATTCTTGCAATCTCTAACCTGTTTTTTGTGTGCGAGTCTTCATTTGTGCCCGGTACAGCTGTTCTCGGTGATTTATTTTGCTCTTATACGAGTATCGTCTGCAATATACCCAAAGCTGGCCTTCTCAAAGCTACTATGAGTACCGTAGCTTTTTTTTTCTTCGCCCCATCCAGTAGTCTCTGCCGCAGCCTCAAATTGTCGACGATACATGGACCAAGACGACTGTCCGTCAAAAGTCGCTGGTTTTACGGAAATTGTTGCTGTGGCAACCGTGTCTCGGACATCTTGATTCTTGAGAAGGGCTTCCATCCCTTTCCGCACTGCATCCATTCGTCGATTTTCTCGACATCTTCCTTCAGTTCTTTCTTCAGGCCTTCTTTTGAATCTTTCAGATCTATTCTTAGTTCTCCCTTCAGTTCTTCCATGCGTACTTCGGTTTTATGTAACACATGCTCGAAGAACTTGCGCCCGGTACAGCTGTTCTCGGTGATTTATTTTGCTCTTATACGAGTATCGTCTGCAATATACCCAAAGCTGGCCTTCTCAAAGCTACTATGAGTGCCGTAGCTTTTTCTTCTTCGCCCCATCCACTAGTCTCTGCCGCAGCCTCAATTTGTCGACGATACATGGACCAAGATGACTGTCCGTCAAAAGTCGGTGGTTTTACGGAAATTGTTGATGTAGCAACCCTGTCTCGGAGATCTTGGTTCTTGAGAAGGGCTTGCATCTCTTTCCGCACTGCATCCACTAGTCGATTATCTTGACATCTTCCTTCAGTTCTTCTTTAGGCCTTCTTTTGAATCTTTCAGATCTATTCTTAGTTCTCCCTTCAGTTCTTCCATGCGTTCTTCGGTTTTATGTAACGCATGCTCGAAGAACTTGCTTTGATGTTCTAAAACCTCCTCGAAGTCTGCTTTCCGTTGGTTTTTCTATTTGTTCCAATTCACTCTTTTGCTTTTCTAGAATTTTCTGGAGAGCTCCTTCTCGTTCTTTCTTTTCATTTTCTAGAATTTTTCGGAGCACTTCTCGTTCTTTCTTTTCATTTTCTCGTTGTAATTCCCGTACATTATTTTCATTTTCGGGAATTTTCTGGAGTGCTTCTTCTCGATCTTTTTTTTATCTTCTCATTCTTTCTTTACATTTTCTCGTTCTGATTCTCATTCTTTCTTTTTATTTTCTCGTTCTTTTTTTTCATTTTCGAGAATTTTCTGGAGCGCTTCTTCTCGTTCTTGCTTTTCCCCTGCTGTCGTCTTTACTTTAGTTCTTTTTCCATCCGTCGCTTTTCATCTTCCTGTCGTCGTCTTTCCGAATCCGCAAATTGGTTATGGATAAATTTCAACATTTTCTCCATCGTATCGTAAGATGTACTTCTCGTATTCACCATAAATTGTTTTTATTTATCAGCAAAATTCCACTTCCGAGACCACTGTTACAATATTTCCTTGAGTTCGTTGATAAAAACTCCAAACAACACATCACTACTTTTATTACAACTCTTTATCACAATACAATCACTCAAACTGCTCGGCTAACTCTCCAACGCTCTGTACTAAGGAACACTCTGATAAACTCTCTGTAATAGAAATTCTTTCGTAGCGGTGAAGGGGTCCGGTATACAGGGTCTTTCACGACGAGCGTTCGTTAGGAATATATGGAGAACAATTCAAAATAAAAACTTGAAATTTTGTGGTAGTGGGTTTTACAAAATGGCCTTCTCAACTAAAATATTTTTAACTTCCGGTCTCTTTCCGTTATACCGGTAGTTGAGATCAACTTCCTTATTTCAAATGGAACACCCTGTATTTTATTACATTTTTCAATTTTTCATTACATTTCAGGCCCACTTTCTATAACAATGCCTATACCCAAATTTGTTAGTTTTCGAGATATTGATTTTTTTCTGAAAAATTTGACAGTTACAGCACCACTCCGAAAATATCATAACTCATAGACAGTAACAGTTGAAAATGTGAAATTTCACAGAATCATACCTTAAGCATCAGGTCATGAACAGGTTCTTCGAATTTTCGAAAATAATCTACAGGGTAGTCGAAATTTCTACCTTTAACATAACATCGAGAAAACTGATGAAAGGCGACTTTTTCAAATGGAAACCATACACTATTCCATTATTTTTGGATACTACGAATAAAAAGATATCAAATTCATGAAGAATTTTTCAATTCTCTGAACGATGGCCCTTTTGAATGATATCTTTTTCACACCCAATCCGAGTTTGCGTTTGGTCTTCATGGCAGTAGTTACGAACCAAGAGGCTGCTTTCTCTCCCAAACTAGCGTCTTTCGACTCGAATCGCTCCCACGCACTATTCCCCAACTCCAAATCAGCCTTATAACATTCTTCCAAAGACTTGTTTTGAGAGTAGGCTATATTGTGTCGGTGGCAGGCTGATTTTAGACTGTTAATGCCCTTTTGACCAAGAGCTAACCTCTTCTGCAGTTGTTTCAGGTCCGCAGTATCGATATCCAGGTAAGTGTGATTCAAAGGGTAGTTTATTGATTAGAGTGTTCACGATACCACCTCCTTGTCGTTCGAAGGTTAGCATTATACTGATGATTTTCGCATCATCTTTGTATATAAAAATGTCTGTCAAACTTTTTGATAGTCGGAAGTGAGACACCATGGAGGTTACTCAGCAGAAACCTACCGTGTCTATAGAAAATTCGGATTTTGTTAAAGTGTCGAAAAAGAGACATATTTTGCGGACCAAGTGGGTGTGGTAGAACCAACGCCATGTTAAGTTTGTTATTCAATCCGAAAGGCGCCAAATTTGAAAACGTCTACGTCTACTCGAAATCATTGTATCAACCTAACTATCAGCTGTCCCAAGATGTGTTGAACAAGGTGAAAGGTATGGGCTGCTTCCCCTTCAAAGACAACGATGAAATTGTCGATCCGGCTGAAGCACGAGAACATTCCATCTTCATTTTCGACGATGTGGCCTGCGATAAACAAATTAAAATTCGGGAATATTACGCCATGTGCGTCAATCGATGCTGCCTACCTCTGCCAAACCTATTCAAAAATACCCAAACAATTGATTAGAGACAACTGTAATGTAATTGTATCATTCAAGCAGGATGACATGAATTTGAAACATGTGTTCGATGAACATGTCTCACCTGATTTCACCTACGACGAATTCAAGACAATGTGCTCGAAATGTTGGAACGAGAAATTTGGCACTATGGTCATTGTCAAGGATTTCGACCTGAAAAATGGTAGATATCGCATGGGTTTCGACAAATATATTTCCTAACATGTGTGCATATGAGTCAGTACACAATGCCATCAACAAGTCAAATGAATGAGAGTATCGCTGATGTTGAGCGAAAAGTCAAAGTGAAGCAATTGTCGAAAGCAGTCCGAAGAAAATATTTGGCATTGAAATTGGGTAGGTCTGAAGACGATGAGTCATTAGGAAAAGTGTTTGAACCCTTTACAACAACCATTGAAGCAGATTGTATCCTTACAACAGAAACAACATATCACAACAGCCAGCACAACAAAAACAACAGCCAATACGTAAAAAATTTAAAAAATCTGAATCGGTTGAAATGAAGCAGTCACCTGAGTCTCAGCTCTCCATAGAAGACGACGACCGGTATGATACATTCGATGAGAAGGGTGAAATGGATGAGACTGTGGAAAAGGATGCAACGTCATCCCAAAAAGATCAGTACATTCAAGATGTGATAAACGAGGCACCCGGAACAGATGTCATTTATGGTCCGAATTATAATCCAGAGCCAGATCAATCAACACTTGGAAATATCCCGATGGAATTCGATAGAAAAACCGGCGATATTATGATGGGTGGAAGGAAATTCAAAGGTATCCCTGGATTATAAAATTTGATATTTCACAATGACCCAGACTATCATGAAAATTATTTGCTAGCTTATATTACAATTCTGAAGATGAGTCGTGTTTATTTAACAATAAAAAACACACTAAAATCTTCTACGATATCGCAGTATGATCAAGTCATACGACCTGTCTTCTTGAAGAAGGATGAAAAGAAGCCCAGATAGGTCATTAAAGAGTATTTAGAGTATAATATACGATTCATCAGTACTAATAATCACAAACAAGAGAGATTAAAAAAAATGTTTCACCAATATGTTGTACGTAGATGAGAACAGTATTTTGAGTAAAGGAATAGATAAATATCTTCATTTGAAACATTTATATTACCAACGTATTGAAGGTTGGGAAGTGTCACATTACACACGTCTACTTCCCGCCCTCATTTCATCAATTCTAGACTTTTATCTGTCATTTATTGATTCATCTGACATTCATTTATATTGGTGACAATTGTATACCCCGTAGTCACGGTAAAAATATATCTATTTGATTATTCTGAGAAAACCGCTTTCTTGGTAATTTGGAAATATAATGGTTGTGAATAAAATAGTGTACAAACCTTGGTAGGAAGTTTCATTCCTGTCTCGAGACAGGATTGTCCACGACTATTGTATAAAATATCAATGATGTATGTGTTTCTTGAAGAATTACGATATTCATTAATCACTAGTAAATAATGAAATCATTATTCATTACCATCATGTATAATTATTTCATTATTCATTTGTGATTGATGGATATCGACATTCTTCAAGAAAAACATGCATCATGAATATTTTAACATTTTTAGTGAATTTTTTGATATCATTGATATTTCTTTGGTATCCGAACAGACTCTTATGAATTTTAATTTTGGTGAAGAATTGCGAATTTTTTTCCAATATTGCTCTTGAAATGTGAAGTTCATACAATAGTCGTGGATAAAGTATAGTATTCCACTAGCGTATAATGGCTATCATTCTCTTGGTGATTTAGGCCACTCGTTTGCGGTTCGTGACCGTAACTCCATCTCGTGAATAATTATACGTTCGTTGAATAATATACTATCATCCAACATATGACAGTTATCACTGTCATTATTAATGTCATAACTGTCATGTAGTGGATGAAATATTGTATGCCACTCGTGTGTTATGTTTCCCAAGTCACTTGAGAATATATTATTTATATAAATCTCTTTCGCGTGACTTATTTTCGGTTATAATTGCACGAGTGCATAAAAATTACCGATAATTTTGCAAGAAAGCGTGATATCTAAAAATTGCAAGAGTTTATTTTCATATTTTACAAAATATGAAAATAACCGAATGCAATTTGTATAAGATATCACGCTTGAATGCAAAATTATCTGGTCATTTTCATGCACGAATTTAATTCATTGGAATATTTCACGAATGAAGAAATTCTCAAGGAAATGTTATTTTTTGTTCATTTATACTTTCCTCTATAGATTGTATGGAGTACTCACCAAAACGGGAAATGTTTTTCTATTTTCGAAGTCTATCTGACATTTATTTGTGTTGTTTACTGACGTCTAGCGATACGGTTTCAAATGTGTTGTTATGGTGACTTGATACAATGCAATTACCGGGAGTAATTACACGAGTGCTTCAAAATTCAAAATATGAAAATAACCGAATACAGTTTTTTTACTGACAACATGCTTGAATGGAAAATTATCAGGTTTATTTTGATGCACGAGTGTAATTCGGTAGGATATTTCCGGAGTTAAAACAACGACGTTCAAAATTCAGTATTTATGCCTGTCAAGATGACAAATGTTCATTTCAACAATCGTTACTATAGATACACGGACCGAGCGGGTATTTTTCGATACCTACCGGGTATTTACCAGCCCGAAAATGTCCCGCCGGAAATTAAAATAAAATAAGGGTGGAAAATTACAACAATGGCAAACATCGCACCATCAACATGAAACCCTGCGATGTAACGAATGCCAATGAAAGGCACGTTCTCAACACTGAATATAATTTCATAAAAATTGCTACTGGACGAAAAAAATTCAAAGTCGGTGATATGGTTCGAATTTCGAAGGTCAAACATATTTTCGAGAAAGGTTATATATCCAATTGAACATGTGAGATATTTCGCGTAGCGGAAGTCAAAATTACCAACCCCATCACCTACTTGCTGGAAGATATGGGGGGGCGTCCAATCAGTGGTGCTTTTTACGGAGAGGAATTACAAAAATCAAAAAATACCGATGTTCATTTAGTAGAAAAAGTCCTTAGGAAGAAGGGAAATAAGGTCCATGAGAAATGGTTGGGTTTGGACAAATCATACAACAGTTGGATTGATGCATCAAATCATTTGTAACAAGCCAACCAAGCCTTTCGAACCAACCGGGTATAAATTCATTTGGATTTGTTGAATTTTGATCAGTGTCCAGCAATCATGTCTGAAGAGCGTAGTGAGTCATCAACTTCTGATTACGATTCCTCCGACCACTTTCATATGATGCCGAATTAGAGCGTGTCTGCCGAATTTACCAAGAAGCAGTATCACTACTTTTATTCGGGTTTGAAGGCCGTCGTTTTTGATTACATGTTTGGCTAGTATTACAGCCTTATTTTACTTGTGAGTGTTATAATTTGAACTACTTCACCAACCTACATTCCAGATCAAAATGTCTTATAGAATTGGAGCTACGTAATATTCTGGATTACGTGGAAAGCAGAACTAGACCGTTGAAAGCAGGGCATATCATTGCATAGGGAGTGGAAGAAAGTAACCATAAAAATAAGGAGCTTATGTTTGCGAACATTAGCTTCAGAAGAGCATCCGCATGAAATCAATATATTGCTGGCTGATGAGGAATGGAAATGCCAATGTTTCTGCAAAGCGGGTTTATCTGGGCTCTGCAAACATATTGCAACCCTTATATTATTTTGTTATTGAGTAGGTAATGTAATTTCCTAAATATGTAGAAGTAAAAGTTGATTATCAAGAAATTTTTGCATGTAATTAGCTTTTTGTGATAAATAAAGGATCAATATATCAAATTTAATGAAAAATGTCACCGAATAGTGTTTCAACAAAATGTTTTATTTTTACTATTCAAATAAATCATGAGAAAAACCTGATTTTTGTTTCGCTACAAAACCTTTTTCTGTACTTCAACATTGTATAATTCAGTACTGAGTATTTTGAAGAAAACTTACAGAACATAAGGTTTCTTCAAAAGAAAAAGCTGAAGAAATAGGTTGGGTACTCCACTTCTAACGTGGAGATCAACAACCCTAACGCTGAACTGATATCACTCGACTAACTATTCAATTCTTTGACAAGGTTATCATTTCCAGATAAAAATTAATAATATCAAGTGTTAGAGTAACATCTCACACCATAAGTTCCAATATTACCAATCATGAATGAATCATGCTTTTAAAAAAATATGTCTAACCAAGGAGATACAATTGGCAGTTATGCTACTAACTAATTGGGGGATAGTGTGAAAGGTTAAAAAACAGACTAGGGGCTATGATTTATTTACATAAATGTAATCATACTTTGCTTTAACTATATATTAATAAATATTATATTATAGTCTTGAAAATGGCTTCAAAGTGGGAACTGAAACGTCCACTGAACTTTATTTTCAGACGCTCTAGAAAGTGGAGGCTACTTACAAACATATTTTTAGTTATTGGTTTACTAATTTTCAATATATTTTTTTTTCCTGAGACAAAGCTTTTTGTCGTTAATGGGGAATTTATGTAGTGAAATAGTACTAGTATTATATAATGAGCACTCTGACACCGAGCACATTTTTCTCGGCGTTATGTTCCTTTTCTACAAATGGTTTCTTTTCAATATTGAAACGTTTTTACTGGTTTTCTACTGGGTTTTGATTGGCCACCCATTATCCTTTGTTGCGATCTCTTCTCACTAGCCTACACATAAAAATGGAAAAACCCCCACTGAACATTTTCACTTAGTGCAAATTTAGCTTCAGACAAGACTGACAAGAGCGTGTTGGCGACATCTGTTCGTATTGTACGGAAACCTCCAAAAGCTCAATTATCCACCAAAAATCGAGCAATCCAGATTTCGCCACTTTTACCCCAAACTTTCATAGCTATAAGTAAACACACCAGGATTCCTAGGCATCTTATATACGATACAACTTGAAACTCACGCCCTCCCTTTCGACTTTTCAACTGGACTCGATATAAAGATCGGACAAAAATCACGTGGAAAAATGAAATTTTTAGTGCTTTTTGATATAGAAATCAATAGTAAAACGTAACTCTTGATTTTATCGCTAAATTCTCATTGGAATAATGAATTTTCGTTAGTTGTGAGATTATTAAAATAAAATAGAATTGGTAATAACTAAAAAACGGCAAGTCCAATTCTCAAGAATAAACCAGTGTTGTAATAGGGGAGTCCAAGAGTGGATTTCGGGATTTACTAAAGCGCGGCAGAATATACAGGGGGATACCTTGTACCCGGTTAAGTACTTCCACCATATATTAGCCCTTTATATATGGCCGCTCTTCAAGGATAAGGGATCAGATTAGTAAAAAAAAAATGATCATCTGAAATTCTCGAGCGCGTCAGATTAAGGTAGGGTGGGTTAGTTACATCCTGAAACGAGAATATACTACTAATCTGACAATTCAAGAGTGACCTAAAGAAGGAGGAGGGCTACAAAGTTGTTAAAAAAAAACGTCATCTCGACATTCTCGAGAGTGGCTGATTTTATTTTTTTTTACGAAGGGAATAATTCAAGTAGTGCAAAAAATATATAATCTGGCGATTTTCACAAGTCGAACTAATAAAAATTAATCGATAAAGTTTACTGCGTGCAGCTACGTGATGCCTATATTCCCCTCTCCACATTTCTATTTCTCTCTCACTCTTTCTCTATCAATTGCTCTCTCACCCCGTCCCACTCTGGTTTTTGTTGCCATGATGCCATGACAGTTGATCACACAGACCCGTTGGTGGGATGACATTGTTTACAACGTATATCCAACGTTTTAAAAGTTTAAAAATTTAATAGCTCATAATTATTTTCTTATAAATACAAGTATTCTACTGAAAAAAAGCATACACTTTTTTTATTTGCATGTTTTTTCCTGGGATTTAAAAAAATAGAAAAAATTAAAAATTGGCGGAATAGGCGAATCCCTCCAGATAATCGTCAGATTATGAGACAGCAACGTCTGGGCGTTAAGATGAACCATATATATCTTAATCTGACGCGCTTGTTCATTTCAAAATGACAATTTTTTTTTCACATTCTAATAACGGCCGCGAGTCTGCGTCACATCCAAACCGTCAGATTATTATATAAGAGCATTTTTTTAAGTTCACTTAATATCCCCTCAGAAAATCTGACGCGCTCGACCCTTACCTACGTACGACCCCTTCCCCCCCATGGAAACAATCAGATTAACATACGTACATTTTTAGAAAAAATGTAGGACATAGATGATATCAATATCTGACGCGCTCGAGTATGTCCATGCAACAGTTTTTTTACATTTTTAAAAGTCTATAGCCGCTCCCCCCACCGATGAAAAGGTATACATTATATAACATTTTTTTTTCTTTTTATCATCTAAACTTCTCAACCCAATAGGTCTCTATGACGCTCGAGTAAATCCCGATTTAGCATCGTGGGCTCTCCTACTATTGTATATAAACGATGAGCTTGGAACCTTTGGTGTGAAAGATCAATTGCCCTAACACCAAACTGATATTATTTGCAATAGACTCGCGTTTCGCACACTTGCGATACGGAAGAAAAGTCCAGTATCGCCCAACAAGACAATGATCACATAATTGGTAAAAGCAACCTGAAACTAATTGAGGATGTGTATGTCTGAAGACTACTCGAAGCATCCAAGAGTATGGCAAATGATAGCAAAATGTAAAAATAGTATGAATGGTGACAAAAGAGCTATCCCTCTTAGCCAGTTTTTTAGTTTATTGTTGAGATATTGATCAAAATAATTGGTAGGTAACAAAGTCCATTCATAGTAGTGCCACTTACATGTGATTGTCATTGTCAAATAAGGCCTTAAAATACTGTTTATAAACAACAAACAACACCCTGGTGAAAATCTCAAGACAAAACTACTAAGAGCCTTTGGATTGAAAAACAAGCCATTGCATGTATAGCATAAAGAATATTTTGGCTTACACTGTGTTCCCTGCCTACATTACAAAGGCTACTTGAGGTGGGAGTGCTCAGTCCTTATATGCACTTCCAAATATTCAATCATTTTAGTTTGTCTCGAAGGGTTCGATTGGGCATTTATATAATACTGTTACGGAAGTTCCCAGCGCCGGTCCTGTCGCTCATAAACGCAAATTGGTGAATTAGTGTAACGGTTCGAAGGAAGATCATTTACGAGCGATATCTCGTCATGAGTGGAATATTCGATCATCGCGATTTATCTGAAGGATTCTCTATGGGTGTGAGCGGGTAAGTAGATACACAACACCGGTTGCAAAATCAAAGGGTTAGTTCTCGATGGCCGTTGTGTCCCTGGAGGTGTCTTCGCGGTGGGGGGCTGCTGGTTGTCGATGGGGTTGTAGTTCTTCACGAAACAGGTGGGGAGAGGGTTGCAATGTGATTGAGCGTTTAGGAGTGTTCTGACGTCTCTACTGTGGTTGAAGTGATTGGTCGCAAGAGGGCTCTGTGTGAAATGGCCTGCTGGAGCTGTCATTGGTCGAAGGCATCGTCTTCACGGTGGGGGCTGGAGGTGGGGCGTGCAATGGTCGTAGACCCCGTAGGGTGTCGGGGCACGACCTAAGTGGGCCGTACCTTGGGGGGGAGGAGGAGAGGGGCCTACGTGGACCGTTCCTCGAGGTGCGTGGTCCGTGGCACTGTCTAAATTTTGATTGAAATTACTATTTCAGGTATCAAATCGAGCTATTTCGGTTGTCGAAAAGCCCAAATTTATAACCTCTAAATTCTGATCTACTCTGTACTGCTCAACCAAAAATAATTGTTATAATTACTCCATCTCAGGTATCAAATTGTGCGACTATCGAAATTCCCAAAATAAAGGCTACTCTATATTGCTCAACCAATTGTCAAATAACATTTCAGATATCGAATCATGCTATTGCTATAATAAATTATAGTCTCAAAAACTTGATCCACTCCGTATAAATTGCCCAAAATCACTCTACTATTATTCCAATCCACTCTGCATATATATATATATATATATATATATATATATATATATATATATATATATTTTATATATTTCATTTGAATACATAAATATGTGCGAGCGGTCAGATAATAATTCTGCGGTTTTGAACTGATTACGATTGTTTCAAATCATACGGTATTCAACCTTTCAGTGAATAAACAGATCATGAAAATACTTTTTATTACAGTGCGTGAAAGATGTGAAGAATCAAAACAATTATAAATATATATTGAACACTTAGTAAAACTAAAAGAAACATGAGATATTTATGACTGGTGTTGGTGACGTTCGTCAATGTTGATATGGTTGGAAGCGGTTGGAGGGCGTTGTCCAGCAAGCTGTAAGTAAAAAACAAATATTTAGATATAGAGAGTGCACAGAATATTCGAGGAGTTTTTGAACTGGTAATTGGTTCGGTGGTTTTTGAACTCTGAGCATGTTAATCGATTCGAGAAGGGGTTTTTGAACTGTTAATTGAAGTTTAGTTGACACTTACAGGTGATATAAACATTGGCTCATCACATTGCCAATTTGATAGATCACGCATACCACTATGCCGTTTGATACTCCATTCACAAAACAGGAGAATTTACAGCAATTTACGCATAGTTTAGTATTGTTTGGAGTAACAAGCGGATGAGGTGTTGGTAGCATCATTCTAAATGAAGAGAGGAGAATTATACAATTGAATAAAAGCAATTGTAAAACATTGAATTATTGAACAGCAACATAGGGTCATAGTGCAAAATATAGAGAAGTTTAACAAATAAATGAAGGCACTTACGGAAGGTTGAGTGGTGCAGGATTATTTTTGGGAACTAATTCCTCACATATTTCAGGTGGCATTGTTATATCTCAGGTAGATCACTAATGTCCACATCGCTATTAAAAATATTAATGAATATTTTCACTACATTGATACTTCATACACACTTCTCGTTCAAGTAGGTCCATAGGTGTTGTGGGGGAGTATATCGATTTATTTTTTGGGAAATATACTCCCAAAATTTAGCTCTGTTCTCGTCAGCGGTACTCATGATGTTTTGAAGAAAATAGCAAGTGAAATGAAACCGATTCTCCATACTTCTGCAGAAGGTTCAATGAAAAAAATGATGGGAGGGTAAGAATGCATTTTATTGGATGTTATGGGGATTTCAGCTGGGAGGGCGTTGCAATACAACAACACCATATATGGTGATAGAAAAATGTTTTTGATAAAATGATGGGAAATTTTTAAAGGGAAGTTTAGTTTTTGTGATGAGTGTTATGAGCGGAATTGTTTCCTGAGATAGTATTTCCTGTGATAACTCAGTGTGGTCGGATCTGAGCGGATAATGCTTCCTGAGATAGTCTGAGATAATGGTTTTCCTGCTCGTGATAATTCAATTTCTCAGGGTTATGTGATAGAAATTTCCAGAGTCGTTGTGGTGTTTGGAGATAGTACTACCATATAAATACGCCAGTCTGATGTGAGTCTTCAGAGCGTTCACAGAACCCGAACAAAACTGTTAAGTGATTGTGAGTCTTCAGAGCGTTCACAGCTGAACAAAACTGTTAAGTGATTTTTAGTGTGTGACTAAGCACGATATACGTCAGTGAATTCTTGGATTTTGATGTATCATTTTCAATAATGAAGTGCCCCAAAAACATTTTTCGGTAGTGAAGAGTCCTAGTTGACATTTTTCGATAATGAGTAATACTGTTTTGCCATTTTTCGATTGTGAAGTGTCTCAAAAACATTTTTTGGTAGTGAAGGGTGCTAGTAAACATTTTTCGATAATAAGTAATACTGTTTCACCATTTTTCGATTGTGAAGTGTCTCAAAAACATTTTTCGGTAGTGAAGAGTCCTAGTTGACATTTTTCGATAATGAGTAATACTGTTTTACCATTTTTCGATTGTGAAGTGTCTCAAAGTACATTTTTCGGTAGAGAAGGGTCCCAGTTGACATTTTTCGATTATGAGTAATACTGTTTTACCATTTTTCGATTGTGAAGTGTCTCAAAGTACATTTTTCGGTAGAGAAGAGTCCCAGTTGACATTTTTCGATTATGAGTAATACTGTTTTACCATTTTTCGATTGTGAAGTGTCTCAAAAACATTTTTCGGTAGTGAAGAGTACTAGTCGACATTTTTCGATGATGAGTATTACTGTTTTACCATTTTTCGATTGTGGAGTGTCTCAAAAACATTTTCGGTAGTGAAGAGTCCTAGTTGACATTTTTCGATAATGAGTAATACTGTTTTACCATTTTTCGATTGTGAAGTGTCTCAAAAACATTTTTCGGTAGTGAAGAGTCCTACTCGACATTTTTCGATGATAGGTAATACTGTTTACCATTTTTCGATTGTGACGTGCCTCAAAAACATTTTTCGGTAGTGAGTAATGCCATTTTTCGATAATGAGTAATGCCATTTTTTGATTGTGAAGTGTCCCAAAAACATGTTTCGGTAGAGAAGAGTCCCAGTTGACATTTTTCAATAATGAGTAATACTGTTTTACCCTTTTTCGATTGTGAAGTGCCTCAATGTACATTTTTCGGTAGTGAAGAGTCCTAGTTGACATTTTTCGATAATGAGTAATGCCTTTTTTCGGGGATGGTTTTTGGTATCTTGTCTGTATTTCTAAAATTGTTCAATTGTTACAGAAATGGATCTCGATTATGTTAACGAAACTGCCGTAAAAGGAAGAAAGGAGTTGGTGAAGCTATCAAATTTGCCTGTAGACCAACCTCATGAAATTCTCAGCATCAGAATAACAAAGACAAAATACGGAAAGGCAGCTCTGGTAGAATTAGAGAACTCCCGCGTATTCCTACCCAACCGCAGCACCGACCGTATCGAGAAGACCCTAGATAAATTCGCAGCTGAGAAATACGGACTAGTTTTCCTTGGGGTGGATAATCGCTGCAACTTTCCTAAAAATCGTCGACATAGAGGTTAATAATTAATATCCAAGTGCTTGAATTTATAATACAATAATGACTGAGTTTGGAGTTGTAAGTGATGGTGTTGTTGAAATTTCCCGCAAAGCTTTGGTGGAAATTTTGACAAATTCCAGCATTGGGAAACGTGAAAGATGGCTCAAATTAGCTAATAGAAATATATCACCAATCAACCAAGCCATTAAAAATACTGAAGCTCATCACACGGCATTTATGTGAAACTTCAGACGAACTTGGGCCATCTTAAGCGTTTTCGATTTCTGACAAGACGACACCTAGTGAATCATAGGGGAGGTGGAGTACGAGAAAAACGTAGTGACAGGGTTGTGTGGGAGGATGTTACCTTAATTTTCAAACATTGGAAAAAATTTTGAAGATGCTTTTTGGCTTTTCAAAAGACGAATAGCTCGAATTTTGAAAACCTCAGTCATAAAAGTGAAGACAATATTTTGTGGGGAATTCATAAAAAGCAATGCCGATGCTGCTCAAATCAAAAGAATTTATATTTCAATATGAAAAATGTTATCATTGATAGGGGAACTGATTTGAAGGGATGGTTTTCGGAAAATGTGATCGATAAGATTTCAAATAAACTTTCAGAGTTTCAAGAGAAAAACAGCGGGTGGGCACTCAGCGCAATAATTAATTTTGAAGTAAATATAAATAATTTCGAGATGGGTAATGGAGCATCATCTTTCATTGAACTCCCTGAATCTATAAAGAACAAATTGGCCTGCGTAGATGTCAAATATTCTGATAATGCTTGTTCTACTTGGTCGATTGATAGTGCCCTTTATACAGCTGAATCTAACTTGCATAGAATTTTTTCATATCCTGATTATTAGGTTTTAAATTCGGAGGGTATCGATATGCCTATGCGAATATCTGATTATTGATAAAAAACTTAGTATATCTGTGAATGTATTCGCGTTGGAATTGAAAAAAAATCGATACAACGTGGTTGTTGTTAAATGTACCAAAAAGAAACTCGATTGACACATAAATCTGCTAATGATACAAAATGTATATTATCCTACAGTGTAAGATCAAGAACCCATGGAAATTGATGATGATATAACTGGAATAAAGTATCATTTCTGTTGGATAAAAAACCTATCAAGACTAGTGGCGGGTCAAGTAACGAAGTATGAACACAAGGTTTTCATTTGCGACTTTTGTTCGAATTATTTCGCCTCGCAAGAGAGTTTAATCAAACACTCTGAATACTGTCAAAATAATAATTAATGTAAGATTTCTTTCCCACCATACAAACATTTAGAATTCAAAGATCATTATATAAAGAGAAAAATCCTTTTGTTATATATGCTGACTTTGAGTCTCTTACACCATTCAAAGAAGGGGCGCGCTATAAAAATACGGCCCGTTACCAAAAACATATACCTTTCAGTGCAGGATATTTTTGGAAGTGCTCCTACGATAAATCGCTCTCTCATTTCAGAAGCTATCGGGGGTCTGACTATATGGATTGGTTTATGAAACAAATGGGGAACGAAGCAGAATTAATTGAGTCTAAAATCAAAACAATAGTACCTATGAATGAAAATATTGACTTGGAAGATGCATCCTCACACTGCCACATTTGTGAAAAACCTTTCAACAGCAAAGATAAGATCAATAGAGATCACGACCATTTTACAGGGAAATTCCGTGGTCCGCGCATTCGCGTTGTAAATTAGGGTACAAAGAGACATATCTGGTTCCCGTTGTGTTCCACAATCTCTCAGGTTATGATAGTCATTTTATCATCAAAAAGTTGGCACGTTATAGCACCCGAAAACGTCTTACTGTTTCACCTTTCAATAAGGAAAAATATATTTCATTCACAAAGTATGATGAAAAAACCTATATCAAATTTCGATTTATTGATTCCCTTAGATTTTTGGCTGCTTCGCTAGATTCACTAGTTTCAACCATGGAGCGCGAGGACTTCAAAGAATTGAAAAAAGAATTTCCAACATTTGGATGTAGAGAAATTCAAATTACTCACACGCAAAGGGGTATTTCCTTATGATTATATCGATCGCATGGAAAAACTAGATGATATACAGCTACCATCTCGCAAACAATTCCATAATAAATTGAACGATTTAATAATTGATGAAGAAGATTATGAGCATGCGCTCACAGTAAGGCGTGCGTACGGTCTGGATCCTGCGCATTATTTCACACTTCCCGGGTATAATTGGAGCTGCATATTGAAATATATAGGATGTCGACTGGAAACGTTATGAGATATTGATATGCTACTATTTTGAGGAAAATGTATTCGGGGTGGTGTTTCACAAGCTTGCAATCGATACTCAAAACCTAGCAATAAATATATGCTTGGGTACAACCCCAAGAAAGAGTCCAAATCTATCATGTATTATGACGTGAATAACCTGTATGGAGATGCTATGTGTCAGCACCTACCATGTGGTGAATTCAAGTGGGTTGACTCGAATATCGATGTCAAATCTATGCCAGATGATAGTGATATTGGGTATGTTTTGGAAGTCGATTTGGCATATCCAGAACATCTCCATGATGAAAATCGTGATTTACCTTTCAAACCAGAACATAGACAGCCTCCAAAGTCAAAACTTGCAAAATTAATGACAACCCTGTATGCTAAGGAAAAATGTGTCACACAACACAGAAATTTTAAACAAGCTGTGAGAAATGGTCTAGTTATAATAAAAATTCATAGAGTGCTCGAGTTCAGTCTGCTTGGTTAAAACCGTATATTGACTTCAATACCAAGCTTAGGGCTGCAGCCAAGAATGATTTCGAAAAAAAAACTCTAAAAACTCAATAATGCCGTTTCCGGCAAAACAATGCAGAACATACGGAAATTCGAGCGATTCGTCTTTTGAAAAGCCAAAAGCATCTTCAAAATTTTTTCCAATGTTTGAAAATTAAGGTAACATCCTCCCACACAACCCTGTCACTACGTTTTTCTCGTACTCCACCTCCCCTATGATTCACTAGGTGTCGTCTTGTCAGAAATCGAAAACGCTTAAGATGGCCCAAGTTCGTCTGAAGTTTCACATAAATGCCGTGTGATGAGCTTCAGTATTTTTAATGGCTTGGTTGATTGGTGATATATTTCTATTAGCTAATTTGAGCCATCTTTCACGTTTCCCAATGCTGGAATTTGTCAAATTTTCCACCAAAGCTTTGCGGGAAATTTCAACAACACCATCACTTACAGCTCCAATATCAGTCATTATTGTATTATAAATTCAAGCACTTGGATATTAATTATTAACCTCTATGTCGACGATTTTTAGGAAAGTTGCAGCGATTATCCACCCCAAGGAAAACTAGTCCGTATTTCTCAGCTGCGAATTTATCTAGGGTCTTCTCGATACGGTCGGTGCTGCGGTTGGGTAGGAATACGCGGGAGTTCTCTAATTCTACCAGAGCTGCCTTTCCGTATTTTGTCTTTGTTATTCTGATGCTGAGAATTTCATGAGGTTGGTCTACAGGCAAATTTGATAGCTTCACCAACTCCTTTCTTCCTTTTACGGCAGTTTCGTTAACATAATCGAGATCCATTTCTGTAACAATTGAACAATTTTAGAAATACAGACAAGATACCAAAAACCATCCCCGAAAAAAGGCATTACTCATTATCGAAAAATGTCAACTAGGACTCTTCACTACCGAAAAATGTACATTGAGGCACTTCACAATCGAAAAAGGGTAAAACAGTATTACTCATTATTGAAAAATGTCAACTGGGACTCTTCTCTACCGAAACATGTTTTTGGGACACTTCACAATCGAAAAATGGCATTACTCATTATCGAAAAATGGCATTACTCACTACCGAAAAATGTTTTTGAGGCACGTCACAATCGAAAAATGGTAAACAGTATTACCTATCATCGAAAAATGTCGAGTAGGACTCTTCACTACCGAAAAATGTTTTTGAGACACTTCACAATCGAAAAATGGTAAAACAGTATTACTCATTATCGAAAAATGTCAACTAGGACTCTTCACTAAGGAAAATGTTTTTGAGACACTTCACAATCGAAAAATGGTAAAACAGTAATACTCATCATAGAAAAATGTCGACTAGTACTCTTCACTACCGAAAAATGTTTTTGAGACACTTCACAATCGAAAAATGGTAAAACAGTATTACTCATAATCGAAAAATGTCAACTGGGACTCTTCTCTACCGAAAAATGTACTTTGAGACACTTCACAATCGAAAAATGGTAAAACAGTATTACTCATAATCGAAAAATGGCACGTTATAGCACCCGAAAACGTCTTACTGTTTCACCTTTCAATAAGGAAAAATATATTTCATTCACAAAGTATGATGAAAAAACCTATATCAAATTTCGATTTATTGATTCCCTTAGATTTTTGGCTGCTTCGCTAGATTCACTAGTTTCAACCATGGAGCGCGAGGACTTCAAAGAATTGAAAAAAGAATTTCCAACATTTGGATGTAGAGAAATTCAAATTACTCACACGCAAAGGGGTATTTCCTTATGATTATATCGATCGCATGGAAAAACTAGATGATATACAGCTACCATCTCGCAAACAATTCCATAATAAATTGAACGATTTAATAATTGATGAAGAAGATTATGAGCATGCGCTCACAGTAAGGCGTGCGTACGGTCTGGATCCTGCGCATTATTTCACACTTCCCGGGTATAATTGGAGCTGCATATTGAAATATATAGGATGTCGACTGGAAACGTTATGAGATATTGATATGCTACTATTTTGAGGAAAATGTATTCGGGGTGGTGTTTCACAAGCTTGCAATCGATACTCAAAACCTAGCAATAAATATATGCTTGGGTACAACCCCAAGAAAGAGTCCAAATCTATCATGTATTATGACGTGAATAACCTGTATGGAGATGCTATGTGTCAGCACCTACCATATGGTGAATTCAAGTGGGTTGACTCGAATATCGATGTCAAATCTATGCCAGATGATAGTGATATTGGGTATGTTTTGGAAGTCGATTTGGCATATCCAGAACATCTCCATGATGAAAATCGTGATTTACCTTTCAAACCAGAACATAGACAGCCTCCAAAGTCAAAACTTGCAAAATTAATGACAACCCTGTATGCTAAGGAAAAATGTGTCACACAACACAGAAATTTTAAACAAGCTGTGAGAAATGGTCTAGTTGTAATAAAAATTCATAGAGTGCTCGAGTTCAGTCTGCTTGGTTAAAACCGTATATTGACTTCAATACCAAGCTTAGGGCTGCAGCCAAGAATGATTTCGAAAAAAAAACTCTAAAAACTCAATAATGCCGTTTCCGGCAAAACAATGCAGAACATACGGAAACATCGAATAGTCAAATTAGTTTCTGAGTGGAAGGGGCGTTATGGTGCCAAAAATTTGATTGCTAGTCCAACTTTCAGGAATAGAACAATTTTCGATGAACATTTGATGGCTATTGAAATGCAGCAAGCTGAATTAGTTTTCGATAAACCTCTCCATATAGGAATGACAATCTTGGATATTGCAAAAACTCTAGTATACGATTTTCATTATCAGTATATGCTTCCAAAATTTGGTATTGACGCTTGTAAGCTTCTCTATACAGATACGTTATCTATGTTAATGAAACAATCAAGAAAGATATTCATAAATTCGATACAAGTGATTACCCTCCGAATAACAGGTATACATACCTCTTGTGAATAAAAAAGTGATTGGCTTGACGAAGGATAAAAACAATGGCTGTATAATGACAGATTTTATAGGTTTGAGATCAAAAATGTACACTTTTCTGGCTGATTCTTCACATTTGTCAGGAGGGCAGAAATGCGTCAAAAAGTCAAAAGGTGTCAAATATGTTGTAAGAAATGAACTTTTCAAGATTATTTAAACTGTTTACGCGAACAAAAGGATCTCTATAGAACTCAACAGACAATTCAATCTTAACTGCATAATGTATATTCAACAGAACAAACAAAAATCACTTTGAGTGCATTCGATGACAAACGCTTCCTATCTGAAGACTCAGACGATACGCTCCCCTGGGATAATTATAGCATTATGAATTTGACAACTAAATATTAATTACTCAGAGGTAGTTATGTATTGATTACTCAGATGTATGTACTGATGTGATTTTTTGAATGAAATACCAAAATGTGAAGGCTGTTTAATTTTTAAGTTACTAAAATTCTCAAAAATCAAGTAATAGGTGTTCTATAAATCAGACAACTTTCACATTCGATAGAACAATCAACACAGCGTGCTAAATTTTTACATGGCATGAATACAACTTTCATTTCATCTTCAAACAAATTCTACAAGTATAACGCTGATCTGTGTCTGATGGGGATTGGATGTTTTTGAGGTCAAAATTGGGATTTTTGAGTTTCCAAAATTCATATTCACCATGATAAATCTGATGTTGAACCCAAACTTCATCTTCAGGTATCCACTTTCTCACCTTAAGTCCGCAGTAGAAGCACTTGACTCGATCACTTCTGCCTCAACTAGGTCATGTGGTTTTTGTTGAAGAGCGACCGGCCAATCGTCGAACATTTTCAATCAGGCATCAAAATTAACCTTATCTTTATATACGGGACGTCTTTTTCGTCTCATATACTCCTCCTCCTCATCGAAAAAGGAGCAGTCAGGTTGCCATCTGAAATGATCCATCAGAGGGTCATCTTTAACCCCCCATCTAAACCTTTCAATGTGACACTTTCGGCATATAACTGCATCATCTCTACCAGTATAAATGAACCCAGCATCAACAAGTTTATCTTTCGGGAATTCAGACTTTCAATCACGAAAAGTTTCAAGTCTGTCGACAAAGGTGTTGAAGTTTCTTTCAGATATCACTTGCAATCTAGCTTCCACCTCCATACTGTTTGCAGTACATATCACAACTGAAATGAAACCCACGATGTCCTGTAATATATTAATAAAATTTTTTTTTTCTATCAAAATCAATTGAAACTTTATCTCTGATAAAATACATACATTCACGCATAAAATATCTTTCACAACTACTACATAATTCACATAAAGCATATATAATACTTTCATCTGAATCTGAAGTACATTGTTTGAAAATTTTGGTAACAGTTTGAAAAAAATTATGGTAGTATTCGGAAAATTTCATTTTTGACAACATGCTGAATTTTTTGGTAATTACCAAATCTAATTGCAGAATTTCATACACATCACTCTCCAACAGATGAAACATTTTAATGTCTTTGGATATAACACATAATTTCATATCTTCACTGCACTTCAAAGTAATATGGATCGAGTCACCGCAATCTAGGGTCATGGTACCAGCAGGAGTGCCCGAAAATCTGCTCAGCAAACTGATGAATACACCCCATTCGTAGTTATTGAAGGACATTTGACAATCAGCATTCAGCGAATACACCAACTTGACAGCTGGTTTCGAAACCTCGTGCAGGACTAAGGCCACAATGCAAGTTGAATAAATTTGCACCAAAGTTGAACACTGAATTGAGTATATAGAAACGTTCACATTTAATTGCTTCTTGGTAACAAAATAGTTGAGGCTTTCGCGGCCGAGGTTTTCAGTATCACTACTTTTATTCGGGTTTGAAGGCCGTCGTTTTTTGGAATTTCTTCCTGACGTTTCGCTGGCTCGAGTGGCTAGCTTCTTCAGAGGTTCATTCATCTTGGAATTCACTCCGATGACTGAGTCATGCATAGGCATATCGATACCCTCCGAATTTAAAACCTAATAATCAGGATATGAAAAAATTCTATGCAAGTTAGATTCAGCTGTATAAAGGGCACTATCAATCGACCAAGTAGAACAAGCATTATCAGAATATTTGACATCTACGCAGGCCAATTTGTTCTTTATAGATTCAGGGAGTTCAATGAAAGATGATGCTCCATTACCCATCTCGAAATTATTTATATTAACTTCAAAATTAATTATTGCGCTGAGTGCCCACCCGCTGTTTTTCTCTTGAAACTCTGAAAGTTTATTTGAAATCTTATCGATCACATTTTCCGAAAACCATCCCTTCAAATCAGTTCCCCTATCAATGATAACATTTTTCATATTGAAATATTTAAATTCTTTTGATTTGAGCAGCATCGGCATTGCTTTTTATGAATTCCCCACAAAATATTGTATTCACTTTTATGACTGAGGTTTTCAAAATTCGAGCGATTCGTCTTTTGAAAAGCCAAAAGCATCTTCAAAATTTTTTCCAATGTTTGAAAATTAAGGTAACATCCTCCCACACAACCCTGTCACTACGTTTTTCTCGTACTCCACCTCCCCTATGATTCACTAGGTGTCGTCTTGTCAGAAATCGAAAACGCTTAAGATGGCCCAAGTTCGTCTGAAGTTTCACATAAATGCCGTGTGATGAGCTTCAGTATTTTTAATGGCTTGGTTGATTGGTGATATATTTCTATTAGCTAATTTGAGCCATCTTTCACGTTTCCCAATGCTGGAATTTGTCAAATTTTCCACCAAAGCTTTGCGGGAAATTTCAACAACACCATCACTTACAGCTCCAATATCAGTCATTATTGTATTATAAATTCAAGCACTTGGATATTAATTATTAACCTCTATGTCGACGATTTTTAGGAAAGTTGCAGCGATTATCCACCCCAAGGAAAACTAGTCCGTATTTCTCAGCTGCGAATTTATCTAGGGTCTTCTCGATACGGTCGGTGCTGCGGTTGGGTAGGAATACGCGGGAGTTCTCTAATTCTACCAGAGCTGCCTTTCCGTATTTTGTCTTTGTTATTCTGATGCTGAGAATTTCATGAGGTTGGTCTACAGGCAAATTTGATAGCTTCACCAACTCCTTTCTTCCTTTTACGGCAGTTTCGTTAACATAATCGAGATCCATTTCTGTAACAATTGAACAATTTTAGAAATACAGACAAGATACCAAAAACCATCCCCGAAAAAAGGCATTACTCATTATCGAAAAATGTCAACTAGGACTCTTCACTACCGAAAAATGTACATTGAGGCACTTCACAATCGAAAAAGGGTAAAACAGTATTACTCATTATTGAAAAATGTCAACTGGGACTCTTCTCTACCGAAACATGTTTTTGGGACACTTCACAATCGAAAAATGGCATTACTCATTATCGAAAAATGGCATTACTCACTACCGAAAAATGTTTTTGAGGCACGTCACAATCGAAAAATGGTAAACAGTATTACCTATCATCGAAAAATGTCGAGTAGGACTCTTCACTACCGAAAAATGTTTTTGAGACACTTCACAATCGAAAAATGGTAAAACAGTATTACTCATTATCGAAAAATGTCAACTAGGACTCTTCACTACCGAAAATGTTTTTGAGACACTTCACAATCGAAAAATGGTAAAACAGTAATACTCATCATAGAAAAATGTCGACTAGTACTCTTCACTACCGAAAAATGTTTTTGAGACACTTCACAATCGAAAAATGGTAAAACAGTATTACTCATAATCGAAAAATGTCAACTGGGACTCTTCTCTACCGAAAAATGTACTTTGAGACACTTCACAATCGAAAAATGGTAAAACAGTATTACTCATTATCGAAAAATGTCAACTAGGACTCTTCACTACCGAAAAATGTTTTTGAGACACTTCACAATCGAAAAATGGTGAAACAGTATTACTTATTATCGAAAAATGTTTACTAGCACCCTTCACTACTAAAAAATTTTTTTGAGACACTTCACAATCGAAAAATGGCAAAACAGTATTACTCATTATCGAAAAATGTCAAGTAGGACTCTTCACTACCGAAAAATGTTTTTGGGGCACTTCATTATTGAAAATAAGACATCAAAATCCAAGAATTCACTGACGTATATCGTGCTTAGTCACACACTAACAATCACTTAACAGTTTTGTTCAGCTATGAACGCTCTGAAGACTCACAATCACTTAACAGTTTTGTTCGGGTTCTGTGAACGCTCTGAAGACTCACATCAGACTGGCGTATTTATATGGTAGTACTATCTCCAAACACCACAACGACTCTGGAAATTTCTATCACATAACCCTGAGAAATTGAATTATCACGAGCAGGAAAACCATTATCTCAGACTATCTCAGGAAGCATTATCCGCTCAGATCCGACCACACTGAGTTATCACAGGAAATACTATCTCAGGAAACAATTCCGCTCATAACACTCATCACAAAAACTAAACTTCCCTTTAAAAATTTCCCATCATTTTATCAAAAACATTTTTCTATCACCATATATGGTGTTGTTGTATTGCAACGCCCTCCCAGCTGAAATCCCCATAACATCCAATAAAATGCATTCTTACCCTCCCATCATTTTTTTCATTGAACCTTCTGCAGAAGTATGGAGAATCGGTTTCATTTCACTTGCTATTTTCTTCAAAACATCATGAGTACCGCTGACGAGAACAGAGCTAAATTTTGGGAGTATATTTCCCAAAAAATAAATCCATATACTCCCCCACAACACCTATGGACCTACTTGAACGAGAAGTGTGTATGAAGTATCAATGTAGTGAAAATATTCATTAATATTTTTAATAGCGATGTGGACATTAGTGATCTACCTGAGGTATAACAGTGCCACCTGAATTATGTGAGGAATTAGTTCCCAAAAATAATCCTGCACCACTTAACCTTCCGTAAGTGCCTTCATTTATTTGTTAAACTTCTCTATATTTTGCACTATGACCCTATGTTGCTGTTCAATAATTCAATGTTTTACAATTGCTTTTATTCAATTGTATAATTCTCCTCTCTTCATTTAGAATGATGCTACCAACACCTCATCCGCTTGTTACTCCAAACAATACTAAACTATGCGTAAATTGCTGTAAATTCTCCTGTTTTGTGAATGGAGTATCAAACGGCATAGTGGTATGCGTGATCTATCAAATTGGCAATGTGATGAGCCAATGTTTATATCACCTGTAAGTGTCAACTAAACTTCAATTAACAGTTCAAAAACCCCTTCTCGAATCGATTAACATGCTCAGAGTTCAAAAACCACCGAACCAATTACCAGTTCAAAAACTCCTCGAATATTCTGTGCACTCTCTATATCTAAATATTTGTTTTTTACTTACAGCTTGCTGGACAACGCCCTCCAACCGCTTCCAACCATATCAACATTGACGAACGTCACCAACACCAGTCATAAATATCTCATGTTTCTTTTAGTTTTACTAAGTGTTCAATATATATTTATAATTGTTTTGATTCTTCACATCTTTCACGCACTGTAATAAAAAGTATTTTCATGATCTGTTTATTCACTGAAAGGTTGAATACCGTATGATTTGAAACAATCGTAATCAGTTCAAAACCGCAGAATTATTATCTGACCGCTCGCACATATTTATGTATTCAAATGAAATATATATATATATGCAGAGTGGATTGGAATAATAGTAGAGTGATTTTGGGCAATTTATACGGAGTGGATCAAGTTTTTGAGACTATAATTTATTATAGCAATAGCATGATTCGATATCTGAAATGTTATTTGACAATTGGTTGAGCAATATAGAGTAGCCTTTATTTTGGGAATTTCGATAGTCGCACAATTTGATACCTGAGATGGAGTAATTTTAACAATTATTTTTGGTTGAGCAGTACAGAGTAGATCAGAATTTAGAGGTTATAAATTTGGGCTTTTCGACAACCGAAATAGCTCGATTTGATACCCGAAATAGTAATTTCAGTCAAAATTTAGACAGTGCCACGGACCACGTACCTCGAGGAACGGTCCACGTAGGCCCCTCTCCTCCTCCCCCCCAAGGTACGGCCCACTTAGGTCGTGCCCCGACACCCTACGGGGTCTACGACCATTGCACGCCCCACCTCCAGCCCCCACCGTGAAGACGATGCCTTCGACCAATGACAGCTCCAGCAGGCCATTTCACACAGAGCCCTCTTGCGACCAATCACTTCAACCACAGTAGAGACGTCAGAACACTCCTAAACGCTCAATCACATTGCAACCCTCTCCCCACCTGTTTCGTGAAGAACTACAACCCCATCGACAACCAGCAGCCCCCCACCGCGAAGACACCTCCAGGGACACAACGGCCATCGAGAACTAACCCTTTGATTTTGCAACCGGTGTTGTGTATCTACTTACCCGCTCACACCCATAGAGAATCCTTCAGATAAATCGCGATGATCGAATATTCCACTCATGACGAGATATCGCTCGTAAATGATCTTCCTTCGAACCGTTACACTAATTCACCAATTTGCGTTTATGAGCGACAGGACCGGCGCTGGGAACTTCCGTAACAGTATTATATAAATGCCCAATCGAACCCTTCGAGACAAACTAAAATGATAGAATATTTGGAAGTGCATATAAGGACTGAGCACTCCCACCTCAAGTAGCCTTTGTAATGTAGGCAGGGAACACAGTGTAAGCCAAAATATTCTTTATGCTATACATGCAATGGCTTGTTTTTCAATCCAAAGGCTCTTAGTAGTTTTGTCTTGAGATTTTCACCAGGGTGTTGTTTGTTGTTTATAAACAGTATTTTAAGGCCTTATTTGACAATGACAATCACATGTAAGTGGCACTACTATGAATGGACTTTGTTACCTACCAATTATTTTGATCAATATCTCAACAATAAACTAAAAAACTGGCTAAGAGGGATAGCTCTTTTGTCACCATTCATACTATTTTTACATTTTGCTATCATTTGCCATACTCTTGGATGCTTCGAGTAGTCTTCAGACATACACATCCTCAATTAGTTTCAGGTTGCTTTTACCAATTATGTGATCATTGTCTTGTTGGGCGATACTGGACTTTTCTTCCGTATCGCAAGTGTGCGAAACGCGAGTCTATTGCAAATAATATCAGTTTGGTGTTAGGGCAATTGATCTTTCACACCAAAGGTTCCAAGCTCATCGTTTATATACAATAGTAGGAGAGCCCACGATGCTAAATCGGGATTTACTCGAGCGTCATAGAGACCTATTGGGTTGAGAAGTTTAGATGATAAAAAGAAAAAAAAATGTTATATAATGTATACCTTTTCATCGGTGGGGGGAGCGGCTATAGACTTTTGAAAATGTAAAAAAAACTGTTGCATGGACATACTCGAGCGCGTCAGATATTGATATCATCTATGTCCTACATTTTTTCTAAAAATGTACGTATGTTAATCTGATTGTTTCCATGGGGGGAAGGGGTCGTACGTAGGTAAGGGTCGAGCGCGTCAGATTTTCTGAGGGGATATTAAGTGAACTTAAAAAAATGCTCTTATATAATAATCTGACGGTTTGGATGTGACGCAGACTCGCGGCCGTTATTAGAATGTGAAAAAAAAATTGTCATTTTGAAATGAACAAGCGCGTCAGATTAAGATATATATGGTTCATCTTAACGCCCAGACGTTGCTGTCTCATAATCTGACGATTATCTGGAGGGATTCGCCTATTCCGCCAATTTTTAATTTTTTCTATTTTTTTAAATCCCAGGAAAAAACATGCAAATAAAAAAAGTGTATGCTTTTTTTCAGTAGAATACTTGTATTTATAAGAAAATAATTATGAGCTATTAAATTTTTAAACTTTTAAAACGTTGGATATACGTTGTAAACAATGTCATCCCACCAACGGGTCTGTGTGATCAACTGTCATGGCATCATGGCAACAAAAACCAGAGTGGGACGGGGTGAGAGAGCAATAGATAGAGAAAGAGTGAGAGAGAAATAGAAATGTGGAGAGGGGAATATAGGCATCACGTAGCTGCACGCAGTAAACTTTATCGATTAATTTTTATTAGTTCGACTTGTGAAAATCGCCAGATATATTTTTTGCACTACTTGAATTATTCCCTTCGTAAAAAAAAATAAAATCAGCCACTCTCGAGAATGTCGAGATGACGTTTTTTTTAACAACTTTGTAGCCCTCCTCCTTCTTTAGGTCACTCTTGAATTGTCAGATTAGTAGTATATTCTCGTTTCAGGGTGTTACTAACCCACCCTACCTTAATCTGACGCGCTCGAGAATTTCAGATGATCAATTTTTTTTTTACTAATCTGATCCCTTATCCTTGAAGAGCGGCCATATATAAAGGGCTAATATATGGTGGAAGTACTTAACCGGGTACAAGGTATCCCCCTGTATATTCTGCCGCGCTTTAGTAAATCCCGAAATCCACTCTTGGACTCCCCTATTACAACACTGGTTTATTCTTGAGAATTGGACTTGCCGTTTTTTAGTTATTACCAATTCTATTTTATTTTAATAATCTCACAACTAACGAAAATTCATTATTCCAATGAGAATTTAGCGATAAAATCAAGAGTTACGTTTTACTATTATTTCTATATCAAAAAGCACTAAAAATTTCATTTTTCCACGTGATTTTTGTCCGATCTTTATATCGAGTCCAGTTCAAAAGTCGAAAGGGAGGGCGTGAGTTTCAGGTTGTATCGTATATATGATGCCTAGGAATCCTGGTGTGTTTACTTATAGCTATGAAAGTTTGGGGTAAAAGTGGCGAAATCTGGATTGCTCGATTTTTGGTGGATAATTGAGCTTTTGGAGGTTTCCGTACAATACGAACAGATGTCGCCAACACGCTCTTGTCAGTCTTGTCTGAAGCTAAATTTGCACTAAGTGAAAATGTTCAGTCGGGGTTTTTCCATTTTTATGTGTAGGCTAGTGAGAAGAGATCGCAACAAAGGATAATGGGTGGCCAATCAAAACCCAGTAGAAAACCAGTAAAAACGTTTCAATATTGAAAAGAAACCATTTGTAGAAAAGGAACATAACGCCCCCCACCGAAGAAATAATGTAAACCTCCAAATGCGTCGATGTTTTTCTTCTCCAAAAAAATCTAATCAGTGGAATCACCAGGGTCTCTGGGCATCTTAATCGTATTTGCTAAAACTTCGAAGGGATAGCCATCTATATATTTTTTTTGAACTAACCGGACGGTGAACAACAAATATTATTTCTATGGAGTCTTATGAGTGTTGGATTTGAAATTATTATTTTGGAAATATTTATAACTTGATACAGTACAGAAGTGCGAATAGTGAAATGATTATGAAGTGTTGTTATGGTTTACAATCCAAAATGTAGCAAATTCATTGAAGTATTCCTACAAAATCGAGAAAAATGTGCTCGGTGTCAGAGTGCTCATTATATAATACTAGTACTATTTCACTACATAAATTCCCCATTAACGACAAAAAGCTTTGTCTCAGGAAAAAAAAATATATTGAAAATTAGTAAACCAATAACTAAAAATATGTTTGTAAGTAGCCTCCACTTTCTAGAGCGTCTGAAAATAAAGTTTAGTGGACGTTTCAGTTCCCACTTTGAAGCCATTTTCAAGACTATAATATAATATTTATTAATATATAGTTAAAGCAAAGTATGATTACATTTATGTAAATAAATCATAGCCCCTAGTCTGTTTTTTAACCTTTCACACTATCCCCCAATTAGTTAGTAGCATAACTGCCAATTGTATCTCCTTGGTTAGACATATTTTTTTAAAAGCATGATTCATTCATGATTGGTAAGATTGGAACTTATGGTGTGAGATGTTACTCTAACACTTGATATTATTAATTTTTATCTGGAAATGATAACCTTGTCAAAGAATTGAATAGTTAGTCGAGTGATATCAGTTCAGCGTTAGGGTTGTTGATCTCCACGTTAGAAGTGGAGTACCCAACCTATTTCTTCAGCTTTTTCTTTTGAAGAAACCTTATGTTCTGTAAGTTTTCTTCAAAATACTCAGTACTGAATTATACAATGTTGAAGTACAGAAAAACGTTTTGTAGCGAAACAAAAATCAGGTTTTTCTCATGATTTTTTTGAATAGTAAAAATAAAACATTTTGTTGAAACACTATTCGGTGACATGTTTCATTAAATTTGATATATTGATCCTTTATTTATCACAAAAAGCTAATTACATGCAAAAATTTCTTGATAATCAACTTTTACGTCTATATATTTAGGATATGACATTACCTACTCAATAACAAAATAATATAAGGGTTGCAATATGTTTGCAGAGCCCAGATAAACCCGCTTTGCAGAAACATTGGCATTTCTTCTGAAGCTAATGTTCGCAAACATAAGCTCCTTATTTTTATGGTTACTTTCTTCCACTCCCTATGCAATGATATGCCCTGCTTTCAACGGTCTAGTTCTGCTTTCCACGTAATCCAGAATATTACGTAGCTCCAATTCTATAAGACATTTTGATCTGGAATGTAGGTTGGTGAAGTAGTTCAAATTATAACACTCACAAGTAAAATAAGGCTGTAATACTAGCCAAACATGTAACAACCTCAGCAGACAAAGCAACTGAAGACGTTTAAACAGTAATTTTCACTCAACAAGGCCTCAAGAATGCAAAACATGAACCAATAGTACCATTACTTCAAATGGCCAAAATTTGTTGTTCACCGTAAAGTGAAGCCATCTTGGATTTAGCAGCGCCATCTATCGGTTGACGATTTTCGCTTATAACATTTTCTAGAGGTTGAGCGAACCTCTTGTTTCTTCAGCATGTTTCACCGAGAAAAGTTTACTGGATACATAACCGTATTCCATTGGGGTTAAAGGCGGATTGATGCAACGATCATTATAATTACATTATCATCGATCATTCAAGACTGATTATATTATTAAATATGGATTAGCGCTATTGACACTAGTAAAAACTTGACAGTTTTGTTCTTTGCATCTATTTAGTAAAATTTGAGGTTGAGGCATTCTCAGAGTTCGGAGTGGCACCTCTATCTTCGAAACGTATATGAATTGTCTACCGTTGTTTTCAATAAACAAAAACATAACCTAGGACCTGAACAGGTACATTTTGACATAAATATAATTTCACGCTACCAGATTCGTCATGCAAATTTGCTGTTTTCGCTAGGAATAGAATGGATGTTTCATATATCGTTTCGATTAGGTAGCAGTCTCACAGAGCCACTGGTGATCACCGGTAGCCACTAACCCAATTTCCAGCATAAACAATCTACGCTGTACTGTCTTACAGAAATCACCAGTTACCACCGTCGATCATCGGTCGGTAACCACCGGTTTATAATTCTAAATTTGGTGCCAACTAGTGGACCAGTAACCCAATTTTGAACCACTTTCGTTATATAGCGAATACGCTATCACTAAGGTAGCATGTGTGTATAGATGCATAACGAACAGTGTCAGAAATTGAGCCCCTGCGCATGCGATTCAGAACTGTAATCAGCTGTTGACTTTTTGTTGACTTTGGTGCAGAACTTAATTGAAAAGCAATGAATGAAACCTAGAGCCCCTCAGGTATTGGGATTTCAAACTAAGCGATACGCTATCTGGAGGCAGTTGACGAACTACAGTTGTCTATTGACGTAATATACGTCGATGAATTCAAATGTTTCTTGTTTATGCTTACAACTTTTACATATATGTAATCAAATGTTCATCATACACACCCACACACAGACACACACACGAAAGCGTGCTGTTCTTTTTTTTTCTCCTTCCACTCTTTTTCCTTCTGAAGGTGAAGATTTACTATTTTTCACGTTCTATTCTTGTATGGAAAATAGTGTTATCTTCAGAATAAAATCTTGATGTCATATGGCCACTTTTTTGAACATTCGAATAAAAATTAGATTTTTATTCGAGAAAAATGTTAGGTCATGTGTCGCGAAATATATCTTTCCAGCATTTCGATAAGTCTGATATCCATTATGTTAGGGGAAGGTCACTAAGGCACTAAAACACTTCACTTGCTGCTATTGTTTATTCTACAGAACTAGATCTTGCCACAACTAAGACACCAACGAGACTAACTTAAATCATATAAAGAAAATCGACGAGGTTGATAAGAAAGTGGATACAGTGAAAGGGGAAGTGAGAAATGAAATTAGAAGTCTAGAAAAGCAGATTGTTCTCGAGAACAACACCGAGAACAGCTGTACCGGGCACACAAAAATCAGGTGAGAGTTTGCTAGATGTTAGACGCCTAATTCAGCTGGCGTATCCAGAAGCGCCCAGAGATTTCAAGGAGCAGTTAGCGGTGCAGATGTTCATAGATGGACTGAGAGACCCAGAGATACAAAGAACTTTACGACTGACAAGTTTCAAAAGGAGTAGCGATGTCTACGTTCGCTAGAAGTGGAGGCGGCCTTCAACACATCAAGGCCGAAAGTTGGGGCGGTAACAATTGACGATCCCGAACGAAGATCTGGCGCAGTGCATGGCTCATTCGAGAACGTTCTGGAGGAATTCAAATTAATGATAAGTGGAATGAGCATCCAGAAGAGAGGAACATGGATGTGGACAACTGGGACATCTTATAAAAGACTGATGGGTGAAAATACCGCTGAGGATTCGCTATAGATGCAGAAAACCGGGAAATTTTATGAAAGACTGCAGGGAAAGAATGCCACATAAGACATGTTATAGATGAGGAAAATCGGGACCTTTTATAAAAGATTGTAAAGTGAGAGTGCCACCAAGGTCCAACTCACCTGCAAGGAGCCGCCAAGTTTGCAGTCACCTGACAGGTCAAGGTCACCGAGGGCCATCTGTGTTAACAGGTTGAGAAGAATAACCGATTGTCTGACCATGCCAGGAAAATTGAATGAAATGGACGTTATAAGCACCTTAGACACTGGTGCAGCAGTTTCCTTGGTACGCAGTGACATCCTTCGGCATGAAAGCGTGAAGCCTATTTCTTCCAACTCGTGCTTCGAACAGTCACTGGTGAAACTGCACCTATACGAGGGAAGGCTGATAAGATGAATTCATACTCGGGATGGATTTGATCAGTGAATATGGGTTTTCATTCGACAACGAAGAGAAAATTATGAAGTTTGGAGGAGAAGAATTCGTCGTTACAACCCCAGGACTTTGGACGTCACCTGCAAAACCGTGATCAGGGAAAACTGCGAGAATTCCTGCGTTATGGAAGAAAGTAGTTCGCGTTACATTAAATAAAGTCCCAGAAGTCATCCCTGTGGGAGCCGCCAGGCGTCGTATTGGAAGTAAAAGTGACATTTACGAGTTGGAAACAAGAGGAAAGGCTGACTTGATCAAACAGGAAGTCAACTTGGGCAAGTCCATTCGTTTCAACAACCATCAGGAAGAGTTCCATTCGCTAAGCAACTGAAGGCAAAAAGTCTTCAGAAAATATCATATTGAAGCAAGTAACTACCGATTTCCCAGGGAAGAAATACCAAAAAAACTGAACCTACTTTTGAAACTTCGTTGTGGAATTGTTACGAGAGAGAAAAGTCCTTTGACAAATTGAAAACTGAGGAAAAATTTATTTTTGTTAAATATTTGAATGGTATTGCAGGAAATATATGAATCAATTAGTGTTAAATTAAATTTTCTATCAATAAGTAATATTTTTTTTTTCAATGCCGATAGCTATTTCACTCACAATTTCTCAAATGTTCTTATATATGTATTGTTTCCGCAACCCGTAATACTGCAAACTGATAGAAATGTTAGATAGATATGCATCATATCTAAACGATGAAATTTCAGAGAGAGTAGAAAACTGTATTGATGTGTTCATACCTATATATTTTTCTGGGAATATGCATGAGGAATCCATCCTATCGTTTGGGTTTTTCGACTTACTTTGACTTTGCTGAACTACAGCACCAGTTCAAGAAACTTGAAAAAAAGAAAAAATCTTGGATTTGCTTCCCTATATTTATGTGAAGGTATCACATTGCAAAAATTGCAAAATGAAACCGAAATTTCAAAGAGTGATTGAAATATATTCCACCTTAATTATTGTTTTTTTCAATAATTGTTGATGAAAGAATTAGGTCACAAAAAGGTTATGAATTTGAAATGAATGAAATATGTGCGAATCCATCCAGTGCTCGCCAGTTCGCCACTATTCGAAGTAGGTTTATGTTAGACTTGTTCGCGTTCTCAATGAAGGACGATTTCAGACCAGTCAAAAGTAGTCTTCCATCTAACTACTTGAAATGGAGTCGCGTGAAAATTGTCAAAGTGCTTTGAACTTATCCTGAACCAGGCTCCATGAGAACGCGAACAGACTTCTTGGCTCAGCCGGAGGCCGGTTCTAAAACAGTTCGAAGTAGTCGCACCATCATTTTTTGGTGGATGTCTCACCCAAATTAAATCAGGTCACCTCGAACCGTCTTCAATCAGAACGAAAACAAATTCACATACAGTTCCGAATTGAATTATAAAAACCTAAAACACGCTGAGGCTCAATTTTTGGTATCGTTATGATAAGGAATACGCTATTGCTGAATACATAGAGCATAGTCTATGACTAATGTCAGTTCAACTAAGACCACGCCGCTGAAGATGGCTGTTGCAGATGTAGCCGAGAGCTGCGGAACTCGAAATTCCAGGACACGGCTCTCAAGCCCGAAAAACTTGCGATGTACTTGTTTGATAGCACATCGGTATCATGCATTGGCAAATCTAGCCGTTGATTAGATGTGGTTAACATCCGGAAAATCAGTGCCAACTGGCAATACTGCTCGGAATCTAATATAGACAAGGCGATTCTGATTGGTTGATCGGCTGGCGGCTTAATCGAATTCCAACAAATTTAATATTCATTTGTTGAGAAACCTACAAATTGCTATTGATTCCATATGACCCAGAACGATCGTTTATGTATGATTGGTTTTTATCTATATTCGGTAGTTCTCAATGAGCCCATTGTTTCATATAGTAGCATCGTTTTGAACATGATTCATGATGGACCGGTTGACCCCCTGAACGAGTGTTATGGTCTTCTTGTAGCCAAAATGTTTCAAAGCAGAGTAGTATATCGCCACAAATAACGATTGATAGTCAATTACAACAGATCGTCACCAACTATTGGAAACAAGGTACAGTTCCCATGCTGTTTTATTTTCAAAATTATTGACCATAATTTGATTACCCAGAATACCCATACATTTTAATACCATATGTGCTGTCCTTGACATACTAGGATTTTCGTCGAACCAATATCGCACACTCATTTTACAGCAAGATGGGTGCATTTTCTACTACAAGCTCATTCGGGAGTGGATGAATTTACTAAACCGATGGATAGGCAGGCGTGGTACCTAGATCGCCTGATAGGGCGCCCTTAGATATTTCGCTATTTATAGTTAATGCCGCCCTCTTGACGATAAGTTACGTCACATTTTTCTTATTCGAAAGAACTCGAAATGATACTTTCCTGCTTAAACTTTGTTCGAACTTGGTATATTATCCTTCAAAACAATAAAAAAGAAAAGGACTTCCTGCATGTATACATTTCTCATCAAACCATTAAAACAATTCAATTGTCACGTTCCAACTGTCAGCTAGTGAAGCGTACATTAGCATTGGATATTGGTCATGAAAATTGCGTTTGAGATCATAGAAAAATACTCCAGAATAATATTCTCCCCCCCCACTTTAACATGCGAACCGAATGCTAAAAGCGCACCAATGTCTGATAATATTTGAATTTGAACTAATTCATTTATTGTTTTGTTTTAAGGTAATTGATACCAAGGGTCAACCACGTACTCTTTCATTTAGGATACCCAGCATCGCTCAGTCTTCCATCTTCCATGATTCAAGCAATTTGGAACCCGCTTTCATAGCAGAAAACTCCCTGAGAAGGTAATCAGTCACTGATAGAAATGTATTCAAATTTCAACACGATGAGTTTGATATTTCAGTGATCATTGTTTGAAAATATCAAATTGGGTTTTCGAATTCAAAAATTTTGTATTGGTATTGACAAATATTCACTTTGTGGAATAGCTTTTATGAAGAATTTGAAATATTGGTGATCTTCATGTAGCATATTTTTGAAACAAGGTTTTATGAATAACTTCATTTTCAAATATCATTCACAAAATTCATTAGCTGTATTCAGAAAAATATTCCACAAAGGGAGTTATGCTAAATGTATTGAAAACAAAATACCTTGGTCATCGCTCAATATCGGGTTACTAGCAAGAACATTTGTGGGAAATTGGCTTATACCCGTTTAACGACGGCTTCAGCTCTGCATGCAGAAGATTCAAGCAATTGGTCGATAGGAACGGTTGGTGGGAGGGGGGAATTCCGTTCATTGCAATTTTACGGTCTTCTTTCGTCATATTGTTCTCATATCCTGATTGGGTTGATGATTTGGAATTCGGTATTCGTATAAATGGAAGATTTATTCATGCCATCAGACCCTTCAGATGTTCAAAACATTGTATACATCTTAATATATAAGAGGAACTTCGAGGCCTGAGAATTATAAGCGAATGACAATTTAAAATACTCTATGGTATAAACAGTTGAAACCAGAATGGTACTGAACAAAGAAAATAACTATAAAGCGTATGGTTTCATCTAGGAATGCGACAGAGTTATTGAGCGTTTCAGCCCGGAAATTTTTTGGTTGATAGTTCACCTGTTTATTACTAGAGTGAAGGAATTCCATTTTTGAGCATCCTCTAGTAAACGTCGCTCCGCTGGGATGAAGAATTCCATACAGAGAGGTGCGTTTAATTGCTCTTAACCCAACATACGCTCTGTATGTAGGAGCGTAGTTTCCCATAACGTTACTACCAAAGTGAACTGAAATTATTAACTACACAGAACGTGGCAAACTACGTCACCAACGAAAAACCTCATTCTAATCATGTATGATATCAATCATATGATTCAAAAATATGTTTCAGTTTTTCACAAGGTTTGGGAACCTCTATTGAAGGTGCCTTTTGACTGAAATTAAAAAAGATGAAAATTTTACCTGGAATTTGTGAAAGCTAGACCACTTCCATTTGGAATAAAAGATACAGTTGCCGAAATGGAAGAATTTTCGTAAGTTAGGCATTATAAAACCCGTTGATTATTCTCCATCGGCAACACCGATTGTACTTGTTTTAAAAAGGTCAGTCGCGGTTAGGATATACGGTGATTTTGAAATAACAGTAAACCCGGCATCAGAGGTGGATCAGAGTAGATATGCTATGTATGTACGGGGAAAATGGCAACACTGTCTTATGGAGAATACCATGTAAATCTGGGGAAAAAAGCCAAGCTCGATTTTGCAAATTTTCGTACCAACTATGGGATCTCCATAAGACAGCGTTGCCAGGTTTTCCCCAGATCTGCTACTTTTTCGATTGTTTCGCGGTAGCGTGCTTCGATCAAGAAGGTCCTTGCCTACCTACCTGTTACATAAAAAAAGTGCCTTGTCGGGGGCTGGAACCACTCATCTACGGCTTGCGAGACCAACGCTTTACTCACTGCGCTACAGAGTCACTTGAAGGTACAGGCAAATATTTCGTATGGATACGTCGTTGACTTGATAGGAAGACAAAAATGTTGATGAGAAAATACACTACTTGAACACAAAGACGCGGCTGCGGATGCGTGGTAGCATTGGGGAAATTTCGATGAAAGTGGTGGAGGGATGCATATCGAATGCTCGTTTGGCTTCACTAGCGGCGCGACATCGTCAGCTTGTGTTCCGCAAGAGGCGCACTCATGAGAGAACGTCGTCATTATTAGTGCCGCGGAAGTTGAGATACCAGGAATATGAAAGACTCATTACTTGCATATTAGGTTCGAATTATCGAGTCATACCGGAGGTCATATAGAACCTTGAAGGGAACATACTGAATTATTTCATACGGGCAAAAGTTGCATCGGGAAGGGAAAGTCTGGTATATAGGTTTGGTAATAAAAGACATTCGAACGAGAGGTGAAACGCAGTGGCTTACCTTCATAGTACATTGATGGCTAGCTGAAGCCATTCACTTTGTTAACATTCAAAACCATATCACCGAATCAGTTCTCTACTGCGAGAATGATCAAGTCACTTCATTATTGAAAAAAAAATAATGGTCGAAATATCAAACGAGGCACTTGCTCATTAAAATATATCCTAACAATATCAACTAAGACCATTATGCAAAGATGATCAAGTCGCTTCGCAAACAAAAAAATCATTGACCAACACCTTTATCGCAAAAAATGGAAAAAACCTCCAATTGGGAAATAACAAAAAAAAAATTATAGAAAGTAGATCAACTGAGCCATTTTGTTATTCTAAAAATAACAGCTGAACAATTTCCTCATCAAAACCTACAATAACTGCGAGGCACTTTCTGAATAAACTTAAATCACATCACTAATGAAATGTTGAAAGTATCCAATGCTGTTCGCCGGCTGAAATTTGTAACTTCAAGCGACTCAAGTTTGATATCTAATACATTTTAAAACAAATTTTTAGTTTTTCCCGCCCATATTGTTTCAGCTTAAATGATATAAGGTTAATTGTTCACATTATGATCTGCTAATTTGGTACATAAGGTACTTTTGGTATTGCGTTAGATGTCAAATTTTTGGTAAAACATGATTTGAAGTGATATCATATGATATTTCTATTTGCTACTGGACAGAAATTGTACCACACATCTTTCCAGTGTCATCCTTAGAAGCACTCTCATTAGTGTTAGGATACTGTAGGTGTTTGCTAGACCTTGTTGAGAATCTTGACTGATCATCGCAATGTGCAATTGGACAACAGACCCATATAATATTTTTGCCATGTTTTCATTATCAACAGCACTGTATCGCTGGGGTGTAAGCATGCTGTGTGCATACATATTAGGCATCAGTTATCGAACTCAAGAGCACACTGTTTTATTATATAGACAGGAATGCTATGTGCACACACATGAAATTTTTCATTGGGAATCAGTCTCAAGAGCAAACTGTTTCATTATATAGACACTATATGAATTGACTTAGAAATGCTGTGTGCACACACACCATGGCTTTTTCATTGAGAATCAGCCCCCAAGAGCACACTGTTTTATTATATAGACAGGAATGCTATGTGCACACACATGAAATTTTTCATTGGGAATCAGTCTCAAGAGCACACTGTTTCATCACACTATGAAATGACTCAGAAATGCTGTACGCACACACACCATGGCTTTTTTCATTGGGAATCAGTCTCAAGAGCAAACTGTTTCATTATATAGACACTATATGAATTGACTTAGAAATGCTGTATGCACACACACATGAAATTTTTCATTGGGAATTAGTCTCAAGAAGACACTGTTTTTTATTATATAGACAGGAATGCTATGTGCACACACATGTAATTTCTCATTGGGAATCAGTCTCAAGAGCACACTGTTTCATTATATAGACACTATATGAATTGACTTAGAAATGCTGTATGCACACACACATGAAATTTTTCATTGGGAATTAGTCTCAAGAGTCCACTGTTTTTTATTATATAGACAGGAATGCTATGTGCACACACATGAAATTTCTCATTGGGAATCAGTCTCAAGAGCACACTGTTTCATTATATAGACACTATATGAATTGACTTAGAAATGCTGTATGCACACACACCATGGCTTTTTTCATTGAGAATCAGTCTCAAGAGCACACTGTTTTATTATATAGACAGGAATGCTATGTGCACACACATGAAATTTTTCATTGGGAATCAGTCTCAAGAGCACACTGTTTCATCACACTATGAATAGACTCAGAAATGCTGTACGCACACACACCATGGCTTTTTTCATTGAGAATCAGTCTCAAGAGCACACTGTTTCATCATACTGTGCATTGACTTAGGAATGCTGTGTTCACACACACCATGAACTTTTTTATTATAAGAATGCTGAAGAGCACACGTTTTATTATATAGACACTACGAATTGACTCAAGAAAGATGTGTGCACACACACCATGTACTTTATCATTGTGCATCAGTTGTCGATATCAAGAGCACACTGTTACATTACATACACACTTTGAATTGAGTTACAAATATCCCAACTCAAGAGCCATGTGTACTTTCACTATCCACATTCAAATTGTCATTTGATTTGATATAAAAAAAAAATGTTCACAAAAACAAACATCTTCACAATCTGGGATAACATAAATCGCATAATTTTCTGAAAGAGTCTGTGT